>PVLC010004436.1:0-85030 GCA_004027655.1 Graphiurus murinus
ATAACCTCATCCCTGATTTTTTAGTCCCAGGGTTGTTTGTGATGCAGTTTTCCACTTTTCCCCACTCAGGTTCCAGTTTTCTAGAGATATTGTTTCCTTCCTTCCTTCCTTCCTTCCTTCCTTCCTTCCTTCCTTCCTTCCTTCCTTCCTTCCTTCCTTTCTTCTTTCCTCCCTCCCTCCCTCCCTCCTTCCCTCCCTCCCTCCCTGCCTCCCTTCCTTCTTCCTTCCTTCCTTCCTGAGTGGCAAGGACATATAAAAAAAGAGGTCAAATGCCAGGAGGACTGCAACCTTGAGAGGGGGCAGTTTCAGTGTGAGACAAGCACCAGCAGAGCCTCAGATTATGCACCATTGTAGGGGGTTTTGTCTTTCTTTATCTTGGGAGAAACAGAAAGACACAGACATTTTATGGGTTTGGTGGCATAAGCATTTAATGTTGGAGAGGTTGGGCAGGTGACAGTGCTAAGAATCCACTTGAATGCTGCCAGGAGCAGGTGGGTAAACTTGTTAGCGGGCTCTGGCCTCACTGGGAGCCAGACTTAATGGAAGCCTGGCCAAGGTGGTGGAGATTGAGGGAGTCAGGCAAGTTCAACCAGTACAATAGCATGTGGGGCAGAACAGAAGACTATTGAGAAGGAAGAGAGCAGTTGTTTCATTTACTGGCAGTACTATAATCTACTTAAGAAAGCAGAGCTCATCAAAGCAGGTTCTTTTAAATGATTAAGTGTTCAGCAACAGGCCAATTTATTATATACTATCTGTCATATCTGTAATCAAGAAATGAATGTATTCACAACAGCAAAATGAATGGAAAATGCCCAAGAAATGTATAAAAACCAAAAGTGTTTTACTTGTAGATATAAAAAAAAGAATGACATGATTAGAAAAGAAATCCTCAAAAAGATGTTATTATAAATATATCAATTCCTCCCAAACTGGTTTACAGATTGAATACACTGCCAATGTCAGATATTTCAAAGATGTCAAAGTAATTTGGGAATTCTTTTGGAAAATGGACAGATAAATAATTTAAAATTGTGTTGTAGTTTGGTTTAAAATGTTGTTTTTAGGTAAAAAGGAGGTGGAGGAATTTCCCTGTTATATGTCAAAACTTCTAAACCTACAGTCATTAAAAAAAATTGAGGTACTTGTGTAAGACTTGTCCAACTCTTTAATAGAAAAGAGGAGATATCATCTTAAAGCAGATGCAACATAGAGAAAAAATAGCCTCACACACTCAAAGGGAAATTTTGGTTATGTAACAATTTGGTTTGGTTTAGCAGTATGATTATAGGAAAGAGCCTCTCACAGGAGTATCTTTTTTTTTTTTTTTTTTTTTCTAGCCATGATGGTTGATCAAAGTTATCATCATAGTATGAAAAAAAAAGCTTCATGAATTTTCCATGTTTTGAATTTTGCACTAGAGACTCAAACTCATTGAACTCTTTCATGAATTGATATCAACAATTAAGTTAAATTCTTACTCAAGCACTTTTCTTTGCATGTAGAAGGTAAGAGGCACCATAATACAGTGCTTTTGTAATATTGCTTCTCAGCTGTAGGTATTACCCAATTTGGTTATAAAGTCTGCTGAGTCTATAAATTGTATTTTATCTCCTCTAAGTCCCAAAATATTTTTGTCCAGTATGTTTCTAATAGTTTTGCATTCTTTAGATTTTTTTTTTAAATGGTCCCCTGAACAACTGACTCAGAAGGATGCTGACATACATACATATTTAGGGGTCTTCAGTTTATTTTAATGCTACTTAATGGGAAGAAACATGAACACATTTTTGCTTTCCTCTCTCTTCCTGCAGTGACTAATTCTCTCCCATAAAACATTCAGACTAATATGGCTAAAGAGAAACATCTGAAGTTTATGCATATTCAGAATACTTCCAATTTTCTCTCAATTTCCTAGGAGACCCACCATTTCTAAATTTATTAAACCAAGTGACTATACAATAAGCATCACACTGTTTCATGAAGGGGAAATGCTTATTCAAAGCAACTCTCCTTGTCACAATCCTTGTCTGAGCTTGGATGGTTCAGGCAAGGTGGGGTGTGTGGTGTCTACTCAGAGACAAGCAGGACTTACATCTGCATCCCAGGGTGTCAAGGTCCATGAATAACCATAGACAATGGTGCATGGGCCCCACACTTTCCCAACTCCCTTTGGCTAAGGTGACTGATGTTGTTTTTGCCCATGGGCTTGCTTGTTCAACCGGTGGCCAAAACACTTGTTCAGTGAGAAATGTCATGCACTTGGGGATATCAAACCTCAACTCCAGCACACTGTCCTCAACCAAAGCCCGTAGTTTCCAGTTTAAAATTGAGTCATCAGCAGTTTGCTTTGGGGAGGAAGAGGGAAGGAGGTTGGGAATACCAATCTCAGGACTGAATCCAATACTGACACTAATTTACTAATTTCTAATATCTATCTATCTACTATCTATCTTTCTTTCCTCCTCCTCCTCCTCCTCCTCCTCCTCCTCCTCCTTCTTTCTCTCTCTCTCTCTCTCTCTCTCTCTCTCTCTAGTACTAGGGACTGAACCCAGGGGTGTGCTAACTCTGAGCGAAACCCCCAGTTTTATTTTGAAACAAGTCCTCACTAAGTTACAGAGGGCCTCACTTTAAGTTGCTGAGGCTGACTGCAAACCGGCAATCCTCCTGTCTCAGCCTCCCAAGTATTGGGATTATGGTGTATGCCTCCACGCCTGGCTCTAATTTCAATTTCAGCAAAAATGGGGCCTTCTCAAGACTTCTCATTCTTCTGAAACTTTAAAGATTGGCAAGTATGCCATTTATGGCTAATGGTGGTGAGTTTCATTCATTTGAGGCTGTGATCTTAACTTTCTTTTTCTAAAGCATTTCCTATTTGGGAGAATGAAGAACAAAGACCACTACTTGACCTGGGGGAAAAAGGACATACTTCCATTCTGGTCCTACATGGAAGAGAAAATCATTTCCAGGTTATAGACACTTTGAAATAGTTCCTGATCATAACATGGTAAAACCTTCAGTTGGAGTTATAAAGAATCAGGCAGTGATACACAGCAGCCTGTCGTGCCTTCCAATAAAGTCTTAGTCACTCCCCACAATGACTCTCTTTCTTAGCAAAAGTCTAGTTCATTGCTTAGTAGCAATTCCTTTGAATTGGGTTGCTCTCCCCTTCAACTGATGCAGCTAGATTTGGCCTAGTGTACCATACCCAGATGCCATCTGTTCTATAGCGATTCCTGACCTTCACTGATCTCTAACTCTCAGGCACTGATAGAAGTTTAAACCAAACTATCTTAATCACCATATTGGAAAGAAGTTTTATAATTTCTGGCTCACGTGTATAAGAAAACAGAAACCAAGTGGCTTTGTCCACTTGGTTCACCCATTTATAATGAGGTGATTGTTATGAAGAATAACTTCTTAAATGCTAGCTGATTTTAAAAGTAGGCAGAGGATACAATCTCTGAGAACAAATGTTGCATATCTGTTATGGTTTGGATTTGTAATGTCTCCCTAAACCTCACAGAGACAAGGTAGTCACATTGGAAGCAAGGTTTAGTTGAGAATTATATATGGTCCCTCCTCCCCTTGTTCTCTGTCTTCTTCCAGTCTTCATGATGTGAAAGCAGAGGCCTCGTGCTCTTCCCTTTCTGTTCTGTGTACCATATCTTGAGCTCCACAAACTTCACCCTGCCTAACATGGACTGCAACCCTGAAATCTCTATAACTCTGAGTAAATCAATCTCCCTTCCTCTAAGTCATGGTGATCAGGTGTTTTGGATTATAGCAACGAGAATACTGACTGAAATAATAGTATTGAAACGAGTTCTCACTAAGTTGCAGAGGGCCTGTATAAGAATAACTTATGTGCCGTCCTAAGGAACTATAAAACCATTGGCTTAGGCGAAAGTTCAACAGAACCTTTTGGGCTTGATCAAACTTACTTATGTGCAGGACTTATACTTGTATGGAAAATGGAGATCTAAAGTACCTGCCTTCTTTCCTTAAGTCTCTGAGTATGGTGGAACTTGAGGGTGTAATGCATTCAAAGTTGAATAATAGAACAAAGCTAAGTTCAGTGACAGCCATTGGAGATGTCAGTGGAGACAGAGCCACTGGAACTCTAGGGTGGGAAGAACTCTGAAGGGGAGGTAGACCCATCCAGCATTCTGAGGTCACATAGCCTGTAAAAGACAAAGCTATTTGTAGAATCCAGGTCCTGAGTTCAACTCTCTGCTCTGAGATCTTGTAGCAGTTCCTTGGCCATTGGTCGAGGCACATGCGTTAGCTACCTACTGGTATGTAACAAATTGCTCCCAGTAGTGGCTTAAACAATAAGCATTTTATTATCTCACAATTTCTATGAGCAAGGAATTCAGATTGCCTGAGTAGTTCTGGTTGAGCTGAGCTGCCATCTAACAATTTGGATCTGTCATTTTGGACTCCACGAGGACTGTTCAATCCGTCTAAGCTCAGTCACGTGGTTTCGGTAGATGGTCAACTGGCTGTGGGCAAGATGCCTGATTTCCTCTCTCAGGCTTCTTGTGTCTCCTTACAACATGGCAGCTGATTCTCTCCAGAGTAAGTGTCTTGAGAGAAGCAGCCAGACAGAAGCTGCAGCATCCTTTGTGACTTAAGAGTTGGAAGCCGTATGCCATCTTTTCCACTGCCTTCTGTTTGTTAGCAGTGAGTCAGTGAGTTCAGCACACTGGAGGGGAGGGAACACTCTCCTCCTCTTGATGGGAGGAGAAACAGAGAGCTCGTGGGCATAGTTGAAAACTACCGGCAGCAAAAATGCAACCCATATCCAAACATGTGAGATGAGCTGACTAGAGAGAGATCACTAAGTCGGACAGCATTAGACTATGAAAATGGCACTTCCCCCACAGAAATAGACTTAGACAAGTCACTAGGCATTATGTGGGAGAGGGATTTGGCCAAAGTTCATCAATAAAAGCCTCAGTTATGTCATTCCATAGCTATGCATCAATTTGCGGAGGGCACCTTGCAAGTAGGGTGGCGGGGAGTGGGTGAAATTTCTGCTCATCACTCCACCTGCTAACACACAGGAGATGCTCACTATTATTGTATTGGAAACAATATTCCACCTCTGTTTTTGCTGGCTGCAAGGCCTCAGGGTCCCAGGTCTCTTTCCCAAGAGGAGGCAGTTGTCCTGGTGATAAGAAAAATACAAGATCTTTTGCTAGTATGCTCTTAGCAGTTTTTTTCTAAAATTCTGGAGAGACCTGCACTCTTGCACCAGAAAGGCAAGCACAGAGTGGTACCTCCCTCACCTCCCTGCAGCCCCAGTGAGGACTTTCAATCCAATAGCTTCATCCTGGGGAGCTTTGGGAGAGCTGGCAAATACTCCAAACAGATAAAAGATAATTGAACAAGGAGCTTGAGTAGTAAGCGGTGACAAAGTGCTATTTCCATAATAAGCTTATCTGAGTAAACTTTCTCAGAGCCCCTGAGTTCCCGAGCAGGGTGTGGATTTGGCAGTAGTAAAGAAACAGGCCACGCCAGGAATGTCTGGGGAGCTAATGAAGGCCCCTGAAGTGGTTGACGTTCCTATCTCTGCTTTGGATCCCTGCCACCTTGACGCAAATGTCAGACGGTGTTTAATTGGCAAACAGGGCTTCAAAGGGTTGCTGGGCCCTGCTCCCAGGGCCCGGGCCTGTTAATGTTTAATTGTCATGTGCAAGGGCCCACTAGCCCTTGGTAGACTTGGGCGTTTTATTGCACTTTGAAAAAGCAATATTATGAGCCTCCTTCTTGCTCCATGGGCGTTTTACAGACATGCCTCGGAGTCACATGTTGCTTAACCCTAAACTATGGGTAGCACTCACCAAGTTTTTCAGCAAAAGTGGAGAATCACCTTCAAGCTGCAAACACTCCAGATTTACTGCATTTGCCCTAAAATCAAGTCAAGAGACTGTCTTGACAAGACTTTATAGCCTTTGTTTAATTACATAGGGAAGAAGAAATAACAGAAGAGAAACACTGTTTTGTTTTGCTTTTTTTCTTCCCTTAACTACATGGAAATCGAGAATAAAAGAGTGGCTTCCAACTTCCTGACATTTGTAAAGTACTACTCTGGATTGCATATGAATGATTTCCTTGAATTTTTAATTCAATTCAATTTAATTGAACACATCTCCATTGAGTGTGTGCTAACAGTTCATATCCAACAATTTCTTTGATTTTTGAATTAGTGGCTTTTATAGAAATTGTTTCTTTTGTTGAATTCTGAAAATGTATCAGTTTGTTGTTTTAATCGTTCTTTTACTGAATCTGAATATCCCTCTAAGAAAGGAATGTAAAGAGAAATATCTAATTACACCACTTATATCAGAATGGCAAAGCGTGTATTTATCTTGTTTGTTAATTATATATGTCACAGCTAAAGACCACACATCAGCTAAGGTCGACATTAGCCAGAAGGGCCTGGTAAACATCAAAAGCTAGGTGTATAACAAATAAAAAACAACATAGCAAGTGGAAAGCAGATATATTTTTATGTGTTTATATTAAATATATAAAAATTTCTTTGTTCTTTTTTTTTGCCCAGTTCTGCATTCCAAAGGTAGATTTCTATACTGCTGACCTCCACTTTCTTTGCAGCAGAATCACCACTCTGAGTAGGGTTCAGGGTCTTCTAGCATGTGGTCAGGTTTTTAAAGCAATGTGACAAACACTTAAAGGATTTAATCTCCTTTCTCCAGCTCTCTTGTTTGCCTCTATTCTGGTCCTTGTATCTCTACTGCTGACTTATAGATTCCTCTCCTTTGCCAAGAGGTAAGCAGAAAACCCCCTCCAATCAGAGCTAACAGCACAAAGTTCAGTCTCATCCAGGGTTCCCAGCCCCAGAACGTCTGCTTCCTCCTGTAGATGTAGACTCAGGAGTAACCTATTGTGCACAAAGCACGTGCCTTCCAAATCCATAGGCACAGTTAATTAGTTTAGAGCCCTAAAATGTTATGTGATTCCTTTCTTAATAGAAATGAGAAGTGGTAAAAAACGAGAGGCCTTTGTTCACATTTTATCAGCTATTTTAAATGAAAGGGTATATTATCCTCTGGATAGATTTACAGGAACGTACATTATGTGCCTAACTCCTATTATCATTAATGGCGGTAAATGCATGCACACACAGGCAGAGCACTCCGGGCTTTACACAAGAGGCCACTCTTTTCCTTCTGTTATTAACAATTCCTGCTTTGCATTTCTTAAATATCTGCAAAATGAAACAAAACATTGTTCACAATTTAAAGACTATCTGGGTATATGTTTTTCCCCCCCAAAGGAAATGAGATTGCCACATTACAAAGGTTTGCAAATTTGCTTTATGATAGCAAATTATTATAACTGCTGCTCACCCTCTCAGCATCCCTCTAGAAGGGAGAGCACAGGGCCAACGGTGAGGGAGCTATTCGAGGCTTTCTCTGTCAACACAGGGTAGGAGTCTAGCAGGAAGTAGAATCTTTAGCTTGTTAGCGGTTGTGTTTCAGTGTTGCCCAAACCAGGGTTGATCCACGGAAGAATCAGAAAGATGGGAGGGTAGGCTGTTAAACAAAGCTTCCGATATGGGAAAAGCTTATTACATCCATCCACCCATTTGTTCATTCATTTATCTGTCCATTCCTTTGCTCAACAAATACGTATTAAATGCCCACTGTGTACTGTGCTATGAAGACATAATAGTGAAGTAGATAGATTCAGGTGTTGGCCCCATGAAACTCATAATTTAGTGGAAAGCTAGAAATTAAACAACTAGTTGCATAGTTAGCGTTGTTAGCAAGGCTGTGCAGGGGAAGCACAGGGAGCCATGGACAACTGCAAGCCAGGGGAAAGCCAGCCAGAGAGGCTCCTGGAGGACTCAGTGCTGGAGCTTCACTCTGAAAGCAGTGTGGACATCACCCTGGGACTTGGGACCTGCAAGAATTTAACAGACAGAGGGAGCAACATATGCACGGGCCTTCAGGCAACCAGGATTCATACCCAATAAATAATTTATAGAAAAATCTATGCATCATAGGGTATATAAAATACTATTTGACTTAATAGTAAAGAAAGCTTAATATTTTCATTTTTGTTAAATAAATATAACAATGAGGGGGTGCATTAATTCTCTTTCCCTTGATAAAAAAGGCATATAACTAAGGTTACCACTTACCATAATCCACTGTGCCATGGAACTGTGCTCTAGTGAAATGAACCCTTAGGATTTAGAATGTAGAACTAGTAGAATCCCCACTACCTTCCTACTGCCCTGCCCTCCACTCCTCACTTCCACAGGACAAATCGCCTCTGTGTTCCCTCTACTCAGGGGTCAACTTTGCAGGGACAGGCCGTGGAAGTCCTTTATACCTGCTCTTATCAAGATATCTATGAGGAAGGACTGGTTCCTAAACATTTTGTTGTGAACTGACAGAAAAGTGATCACATACCTTGGTATCAGCACCATACCTATTGCTATGAAAATCTTCTAAACTGAGTGTGATGAAGCACACCTGTGATTCCAGTATATAGGAGGATAGCAGGTTCGAGGCCAGCCTCAGCAACTTATCAAGACCCTCAGCAACTTAGTGAGAACTTGTTAAAAAAAATGGTGGCAGCGGGGGTGTAGCTCAGAGGTAGAATGCTCCACAGTTCAAGCCCTAGTTCCCCCCTTCCCACATCTTCTAAAAAAATCTACCCTCAGTTTTTGTACTTTTCTCATTTTAGATTAGGACAATCCCTGTACTTTTTTTTTTTTTTGCAGTACTGGGGGTTGAACTCAGGGGCATTCTACCTCCGAGCTACACCCCTAGTCCTTTTTGTTATTCTTTATTTTGAAACCGAGTCTCACTAAGTTGCGGAGGGCCTCACTAGGTAGGTGAGGCTGGCCTTGAACCCGGATCCTCCGGTCTCAGCCTCCCGAATGCTGGGATTACAAGCGTGCGCCACCACGCCCGGCTCCATCCCTGTACTTTAACTACTGCCTCATTAACTTCCAATGAGCCTACCATCCAGGAATATATCTACAACTCAAATTATTTACATTTCTTGTCTGGGGCACCTCTTTGCCAAGCAGTTTCCCTGCATTACTTCCTCACCATGAAAAGTAGTATTTTCTTGATGAACTTGCTTTTCTAAGACTGAAGATGTGCCTACCTCAAATCTTGATATTTCCGGGGCCGGCAAAGTAATCCTAGGTAGGTGTGTGTGCGTGCGTGCGTGCATGCGTGCGTGTGTGTGTGTTTCCTAAAAATGTCAACACTAATGTAAGAACTAAGAATCTAAAACCAGCAGAGGATAGGCTGGAAAACCTGGGCTGATATTTCCACAGCATGAGCAGCTAGGAACCTGGCTACTGGAAAACTGAAACCATGGATAGAACACAGGCACCCAGGAACTGTGAGAGGAAGAAACTCTAAAAGAAGTTAACTCCCGGGCCCTCCTCACTACTCTTTTCCCTCTACATGACTTTCCAGGCTTGGAGGAACTACTGCTTTTCCATCTCATTTGTCTTCTTACTCTACACTATTGCTCTAGATTATCTTGCCTACTAATATGACAAATTATTTCACCCAAACCCACAACTTTCACATTTTATCTCTAGCATACATTCTCTTCTGAGCTTCATCTTATGTATCCAACTAATCTCATTGTAGGCTGAAAATAATGTGTGTCCCAAAGATGTTCAGGTCCAAATCTCCCAAACATGTGAACATGTTATTGTTATGTGGAAAAAGAGAATTCTACGGATATGATTAAGTTAAGGCTCCTTGGATGGGAAGATGGTCCTTGGCTGTCTGGTGAGACAGATGTAGCCACAGGAGCTATAGAAGATGAAGGCCGAGGGTCTAAGGCAGAGTTGTGATGACAGGAGGGAGGTGGAAGTGCTGGGGAGGGGGCATGAGCCAAGGAATGTGGGCATCCTTTAGAAGCAAGAAAAGGAAAAAGTCGATCTCCCCTGGAGTCTTTAGAAAGGAGGCAGCCTACTGGCATCTTAATTTCAGCCTATACATCTCATTTCACACCTCCAATCTCCAGAGCTCCAGCTAGCTCTCAATTTACAATGGTTAGACCTAGGATGTTTCAATTTTCTGATGGTGCAAAAGCAATAGGCATTCATTCAAATCTTGAATTGTGATCTGTTTTCCCTGGAGCACAATACGTGACATGATCCTCTCTTGAGTTGCTGGGCAATGGCAGAGGGCCATCGCTCAAAGTCAGCCACACGGTGAAGGAAATCAATGGGAACTCTACAGTGTGTGTAGCTGAACCTGCCAGGTAGGGTTGGTGTATTACATGCATTTTTGATTTATGATGAGTTGATTGAGATGTAACCCCATTATACATGGAGGACTATCTATACAGGAAAACAAATGTGTGTTATTTTAAGCCACTTAACTTATGGGATTTGGTATAGCAGCATAAAAAGCTGATATATCCCTGGGCATCCCACAGATAACCCAAACTCCAAACGGATTGTTCCTCCTGAAGCCTTCATTTCAGACCATGGTTCCACAACCCATGTCCGGTTCTCAAACTGGAACACAGAGCCCATCTTGGATACCTCCTGCTGGATTTCTCTTATTTAAATATTAAGTTCAAACTAATTCAAGAGATGCACATGAGAACATGTCTTGTCTGATCTCCTGTCTCCCAGCCTCTGCCTACACTGGCCTTTGGTGAGTGCCAGACATACCTCAGGCATTCACATTCACTTCTGAATGAGCCCCTGCCACCTGCGTCTCTGGTTACTCCTTGGGGTCTCAGCTCTCGTGGCTTCTCCTCCAGGAAGCCTTCCCTCTGCACCACCCCCCTCCCTTTCATGCTTCCCTATATTCCTCTACTTTTCCCTTGTAACATTCCCCAGTTAGGTTGTTCCATTCCTATCTTTCCAGTTACACTGCTGACTCATGAAGGCAGAAGCCACATCTGTTTGGCTCTTTACTATAGACTATATACCTGGCACAAAACCAGAACCAAAGTGAAAAGAATGGGTGAGTGAAATTCAGGGAGGTTCTCAGGGCTGGACACCTGGGATGTAACCGGGTTACGGACACAGTAAGACCCGGACTCCCTGTTCTCCTGTGAAGATGCTGACACAGGGCTTTGCTTGGGGCTTACTAGAATAGGCCCACAGACCCGATCTGAGAGAGGAGGGGCTGCAGGCTCCCCTGTTTTGGTTATTACCTCTTATAATAAGAGGTAATGTTTCTTGAGTTCCTAGATGTGTTACTGGATTAACTCATTTAATCCTCAGGTCTACTTCCTGCTACTATTGTTATCCTATTTTACAGATGGTAAAACTGAGACAGAGAGAGGCTGAGTATTTTATCTAAGCTAAGACAGCAAAAAACGAACAGAGCTAGGATTTGAACCCATACATTCTGAATTCAGGATCATTGCTTTTAGGGATCTTTGAGGTTACATGCATGGTGTGTGTGTGTGTGTGTGTGTGTGTGTGTGTGTGTGTGTGTGTGTGTGTATAAGTCAGCTTTTCATTGCTGTGACCAGAATACTTGGCAAGACCAACTTAAAGGAGGAAAAGTTTGTTTTGGCACAGGGATTCGGGGAATTTAGACCATGATCAGCTGAACCCAAGGCAAAAACATCACGGTGGAAGGGTGCAACAGACAGAAGCTGCTCAAATCATGACACTTGGAAAACAGACAGAGAGAAAAGGGCTGAGAAGAAGCTAGCCTTCAAGGGCACGTGTCCAGTGATCTACTGCTTGCAACTGGGTCCCACCTTCCCTTAATTCATTCATCTAGTAATGGATGAATGCACCAAATGGATTAATCCAGTGATAAAGTCAAAGTTCTCATGATCTAATCTAATCATTGCCTAAAACCCCATCTCTGTATCTTCCTGCATTGTAGATCATACTTTCAATACTCGAGCTTTTGTGGGGGCATTGCATATGTAAATGATTAACACGTGGACAAGGCTACCTCCATTGATACTGGCTCATTCGCTTATTGCACAAGCAGTCATTCCTTAGTATTCATGGAGGACTGGTTCCAGGATGCCTTACAGATACTAAAATCTGTAGCTGCTCCATTCCATTTTATAAAATCAAATAGTATTTGCAAATAACGCACACATACATCTTCTGATATGCCTTAAATTGTCTCCAGGTCACTTACAATACCTAATATAATATAAATGCTATGAATAAGTGTTATAGTGTATGGTTTAGAGAATTGTGACAAGAAAATTATGTCTGTACATGTGAAGTACAGATGCAATTTTTTTTCTGAATATTTTTGATGCATGGTTGGTCTATAGATGTAGAATCCATAGATATGTCAAGCCAACTGTATTTGCTGCCAATGTAACAGACAACTTGCTAGATTTTAGGAATAAGCAGATGAGTGTCATGTGCCTCCCCGAAGTGCAAATTTTAGCTAGAAGATAAAAAAGAATAATAGTGTGACATTATATGTCAAGAAAGGTGATGGAATAAAAACCCAGGAGAGGACTTGGACATGTTTTCTGGGTTTGAAAGGGGGTATAAACTGCACTGCGTGGAGTTTATACCCCTCAGGCAAGAGCACAGAGGAGAGAAGGGGTGCTGGGTTAGATCACTCAGGTGGCATTCAGCTCCATGTGGCAGAAAGCAGGGGTGCAGGACGGTGGCTGAGAGACAAGGCAGGCTGGGTCCAGACCAGAAAAGCTGGAAACACTGGGACAAGAACCCCCATCAGAACCTCACATTATCCTCACTGGCTTAGGAAAGCAGGGGCTGCCTTTCTTGTCCTACCTGGGTCTCTACTTAGCTCTCCAGCTGAAAGAGATGCAGGCAATTTATTTATCAATGAGTATATTGGGCATGAATACTGCCTGGTCAGATTGTCTCTGACTGTTGGCAGCAGGCACAGCCTGGCTACATGTTTACCTAGCTTCTAGCCCCAGCACCTTTACCTCAAAGCTCTGAGGATACCAGAAAAGAAAAATACACTTTGTCCTGCCTTAGGTTAGAATGATGGGGAAAGCCTCCTTTTGGAATCTCTTTGCTTCAAAAGGAATTTCCAATGAAGGGAGGAGGGAGCATAATATAGAGGAAGGGAGGGGGTCCCAGTTCAAAATTTGGTTGTATCAAAATTGTGGAGACCTTGAGGTATTGAAGAATTGATTTTTCCTTCTCAGAACTTACTTTTCCTACCTATAAAATGAAGATACACTTACATCTGCTACCAGGCTATTGTGAAATTAAAATGAGACCAGGTATAGGAAAATGTCTCATGAGTAACCCCATATAAAAAACAGACAAAATAAGTCCAAACCCACAATACCATGAGTGAAAGGCTTCTGGTCTTAAGGGCATATTCATATTTACATATTTTCAGATAATCTATTTTTCTCATGTGCACAAGGCTGCCAACCTTATGTCTGCCCCATCAGGACCCATGGATTTGCCACCAATGCCCTCTGCATTTCCTTCCTTCTCCTTATCCTACCCGAATCCTTCTTCTGAACTTTTTCCCCCTTGGGTCCACTTCACAGGCAGCAGCCACCATAGTCTCTGCTTTTAGGATTAGCTCAGCGTATCTAGAGAATGTAGCTCAGCTGGGCTCCTCTGTTCAAGGTTGTATACCTGTGTACTTGCCCAGCCAGGTAAGACATTGTCGCTTTTCTAGAGGCCTTCTAGAGTCACAGAGTCTTACCCTAAATGAAATTTCCCCTGTGAAGAGCCCAGGCCCAGGGAAAGCCCACTAAGGAGCCACTGACCAGTGGAGCAATGGGAAATGAGGATCTTCGAGCACATCAGTCATTATCATCTTTGGAAAAAGGTCTGTCTGCACTTACTATCAGGAGATCTACAGTCTCCTAATTGAGATCTTCAATCTCAGTTATCTCATTCATAAAACTGGGAGCATACTAACAATACCTTTCTTTCAGGGCTCTTATAAGAAATGGATTGAAATATGACACAGGAATCGACTTTTGTGTAGGGCAAACTTCAGAGTATGAGGCAGCTTGGCCTGCTATAACAATATGTCACAGACTGGGTGGCTTACACCACTGAAATCTTTTTTTCCACAGGTCTGGAGGCTAGATGTCCAAGATTAGGATGCTGGCAGGACTGGTTAGTTTGTAAGAATGCCTTTTTTCTTGACTTGTAGGCAATCAGCTTCTCACTGTGTCTCCACATGATCTTTTCTCTGTGCTTGCACATCCTGGTGTCTCTTCTTATCAGGACACCAGTGGTCCAGGCTTAGGGCCCCACCCTTAAAATCTTATTTAACCTTAATCACCTTACTAAAGGGTCTCATCCCTAAATACAGTCCCAATGGATGTTAGGGCCTCAACATATGAAACTGGGGGAGGCCACAGAACACCCAGCATTCATGTAAATAGCATGATTATAACACTCAGTGCTCACTTTGGAAACGAACAGGAATCGGCCATAGAGTGTTTCTAAAGTGAAATCTTTAGGAAATGAATCATGAGCAAGTAGGAACATTTCCAAAGTAAAATTAAAATGTGTTCTTTTTTACCTCCTCTTTATCCACCCACATTCCTTTGCCCACAGGAGCCAGTATCAGATTGTATTTCTCCATGAACATTGCTCTAGGGAGAGCTGGCCCTTCCATCAGTTCTGAGTTTTCTCAGTGTCTGAGGCAAGATTCAGGTCTGGGGCCCCGGGCCTTGGTAGCTTCCCCATCAATGTCTCACTTGGCTTTTGGTATCAGGAACATAACAAATTATATGTGCAGGTCAGCAGAACCTACTGACTGAGAATAATACTGTCTGCTTACCTGCAAGCTTCTCCAGTATTGAGAGGCCCCATGAAAAGTCACTGTCTTGGACAGAAATGCCATCTGGAGTCATTTTTTTTTTCTAGGATCCATTTGATGCAGGTGTTCACATACCCGAGGCCTCTATAGCAAAGAGACGGACATTGTGGACCTTCAAGGATGGGGCAGACTTACCAAGGACATGAATCTCAGCTCATTAATTCTTGCTCAGCCTAGAAATGAATAGGAAATGAGTCAGAGGCTCCCGCAAAGAAAACTGCAGCCGGAGTAGAACCCAAATGCCTGTCTTTAAGGTTAGCTCTTGATTGAACTAAGCTCTTTATTTATTTTTTTTCCAAATCTTCCTCTGGTCCTATTTCTAATGAAAATTAAAGTTTATAGATCCCTAAAGGAGCAATTGACATTTCTCCTTCTATTCCCTGGAGGCTACCCAGCTCGTATCATAGGACAAGGCAAACTTGAGGTTGCAGGAAGGGAAGTCAAGGGCTCCCAAGTGGAACCAAGGCTGCTGGGAGTGAGCTGAAAGCCACTGAGCAGAGGACCAACCTTCTAGCGTGTGCTCAGCTGGGAGCAGACACCCCTTTGTTCTAAGTGCCGTCTTTCCGTTTCATGTCTGTGGTTAGAGTCATTTACTTAAAAACAATCACCCCAAGTACAGCCAGTGCCGACTAGTGGTAACATAGCGATCGGTGGGAGACCCTCAGGAGCGCTAAATTTGGAGAAGACACATGACAGCTGCATGCATATCAGGTTTGGTTTAGTCAGCTGCTGAAATACGTCACCGAGGACCCACCGCTCTGCTCTACCAAATGTAGCCTGAGTTCTTTCTAACAAGTAGCCCTTGTTGAATTAAAGTGGTTGCCCAGACCTCTTCTCAAACCAGGAAACTTTCCCTATGAAGCCACACAGACGCATGACCCTGGCCCAGAAGCTGCTGTCAGTGGAATGCCATCTGGTGATGGTCAAGGCTGGGCTCCTGAATCAATCTGCAGAAAAGGTCATAGGTACCAAGATTGGCTTAGACCAACCAGAATCCTCAGATGCTGGTCCCCAGTGGGAAGGTGGGACGGTACTCTGGAGACAGGGAACTCAGATCAAGCTAAAATGGATTTCTCCTATTTCAAAAATTAATTCTACTTGAAATTGACATGCACCCAGTGTGATGGAAATTAAATAGCACCGACATGTTTCTGTTGACAAGATGAATGGTAATCCTCTTTCCCCAGCCCCTCATCTCAAATCTCACAGGCAAACTCTTAGCTATTTCTCTTTGGTTTTAGCATCTTGCCTTTAAATAGTACACTTGTACTGATTATTCCTGATGAACACATTTGAATGTTATTAAATTTCTCTACTGGCAAGTGAGGACTTAACAAGTTATCCCCACCCCCAACCTCCCCTGCCCACACTCCTTTCCTCCGCTCCTCGATCTGCACACTACTACTGGCGGGCCAAGTCCATCCCTCAGCCTGTGTTTCTGTGGCCCCTGAGATAAGAATTGTTTTTTTTTTTTATTTTTAAAGAGTTAAAAAACAAAAGCAAAAACATGTTACTGAGCTGCATATGACCTAGAAAACCTAAAATAGTTTAGGTCTTGTCCTTTACAGAAAAATGTTGCCAATATAATAGTATTAAAGTAGTAAGAAGGCCAGTTATCATTTTTCATTGTTATGGTCAAGTAAATATTGTTTATTTTAAGCCTACATAATCTACTATGATAATAATATTCCCTTTTTCCTTTTTTTTTTTTTTTTTTTTTGCGGTACTGGGGATTGAACTCTGGGGCATTCTACCTCCGAGCTATACTCCCAGCTCTATTTTTTATTCTTTATTTTGAAACAGGGTCTCACTAAGCTGTGGAATGCCTCACTAGGCAGCTGAGGCTGGCTGCAAACCCGGATCCTCTGGTTTCACCCTCCCAAATGCTGGGTTTACAAGCTTGTGCCACCACGCCCGGCTCCCTATTTTTTATTCTTTATTTTGAAACAGGGCTACACTGTGGAGGGCCTCACTAAATAGTTGAGACTGGCCTCTATCCCACAATCCTTCTGTCTCAGCCTCCCAAGTACGGGGATTACAAGTGTATGTCACCACACCCAGTTTATAATAGTACCTTTCTTGTAAAGTGTTTTGTTTTAAAATCTTGAATTATTAATTGTACTCACCAGTCAAGTTATTCATGTGTCACCAGTCTCTGCCAGGTTGTAGCCAATGTATCAAAACTCTATTAACATTACTTTTAAAATATTGAGAATATTAAGTGATATAGCAGTTCTTTCTCTCCTCGCTAAGACCTCTTTCCTGGGTCCTTCTGACTTTCTGTTCTAACTCAGAAACTCAGATTGTCTCCAGGCCCAGCCACCCGCCTAGCACTCTTCTTTTTTGGATTAACATTTCTGGGACCCTACTTTTTTTTTTCTTTCAGAATATTGTACTTCCGGATAAAGAATCGTTCCTTGAATTGTAATTATCATCTCAGAATGTCGAAGGCAGGGCCCTATTGTCTTTGACATCCTTGTCTTGTCATTCTCATTTAAAAGTAGGTCCCTGGAAAGCTCTGTGCACATTTGACCAAGCTTCCTGATTACTTCATGGTATGGTGACAGGAAAGGGTACATGAGGAAGTGCCCAGATGTGCACATCTGGATATCTTTTATGGGGCTTTCCCACCTCTAGAGACAGCACTCCTGACCTCTTCATCCCAAGGAGCACATACCTGGCTCGCCAGGGTCCTGGGAAGAAGCTGGGTTACTCCCATACAGTTTATCCTCTTCCTCTTAATCCTCCAGCACTGCGTTTCATCCCCTCCCTCTCTGGTATCTGGCCTCTCTGAGTTAGCTCATCATTTTGGCTTCTTTGAAAAATAAACTGTGGTATCTTTCTATCCTTACTTAGGGGACACCAAGAGACCTGGAGGTTCATGTGGTTCATAATTTGATTTTCAACCAAACCTACCACTCCTGCTTTGTGTGTCTCTGGTCTACTTCCCTTCCTATTCCTCCCTCTGTCTGTTATGCCTGTGCCTCCTAAGGTCTCTTTGGGACTCTGTGGTTTGCTTCACAATCACTTGAGGTGAAACTTTCATCTCTGCGTTTTTTAAAAAATTCTTCTTCAGTCTTCAAAAAACTGTTGAAATCTTTTATCTACTTAGTGGTTCCTCTCTTGTTCCCTTTGTCATTGTGTGTTGATATTAATTAGGTAAGTTGGACATGGGATATAGAAAAGTAGTTCAAGTAGTGGAAAGAGCAAAAGTATTCTGGTTAGATATAGAACTTCCTCTGAAAGTACTTGTGTATTTTCTGTATTGATATTCAGAGTTGATACAATTAAGTGATGAGGGTTGCAATCTCATGAGTGGATAAATCCATTGTAATGGATTTACTGGATGGTAACCTAGGCTAGAGGAGGTGGGTCACTGAAGGTGTGGTCTTGGGGACAGTGCTTGTGTCAAGGAATCCTCTCTCTCTCTCTCTCTCTCTCTCTCTCTCTCTCTTTTCCAGACTCCAAGAAGTGATAGCAGATCCCTTGTTATCTCTCTATGTATCAGGTCATGCCCTGAATTCTGCTGATGTAACCTGGATTACCATGGACTGGACTGAACCCCTGGCATCTCCAGAACTGTTAGCAAATAAATATTCCTTCCTCTAAGTTGTATGGTTAGGTGTTTTGAATCACAGTAGTGAGAATCTTGACTGAAACTAAAAGCAAAGTCTACATGGGAGCAAAGTGTGGGGGACTCCCAGTGCAACCCCTCACAGTACTATTTGCCTGGAGCCTTAGTTACTCATTCCAGGGAAAAACTGAAATATGAGACTCCTTAAAATAAGATTTTTGAGTGGAAAAAGACAGCTCATTTTTCAGAAATACCAACCTGAAGGTCTAAAGAGTGAGTTGGTAGGCAATAGTTTATAGTGGATACTTTGAGAAATGGTGATACCTCAACACTCATTCAGAAAGTGAGTTGTTAAGTTCCAGCCTCTGTGGTGGGGAAGAATATGAATACAACTCAGTCTCTATACTCAGGGAGCTCAGAGTCTGGGAATGGTGAGACTATAGAGAGGCAAATAATCTACCTAATAGCACAACTATCACCATCACCATCATTATCATCATCTAATCTAGTAGCATGCTTCCCATGCTATTCATATAATGAATGTAACATCCAGAGAAAATTTTCTGAAGGAGATATCAGGGGCTGTAAATTCCAGATGAGAGACATTTGATTCAGGAGGCTCAAGGAAACTTGCTGAGAAGGCAGGGCTACCTGAGTTGATTCATTTCTGATCAGTGGAATAAAGTAACTGTCCTTGGGTTTTCTGGAGTCTTCTCTAGGCCCAACCAGCTCATTCTTATTTATTGTGGGACATGGTTTAGTATACTCATTAAGGGCAGACTCTGTCCTGTGGATACAGTTCAGTTTATAAGTACATATAACACTAAGCTCCATTCCCCAGGAGCGGAGCACAGCAATATCACACAAACCACACTTCCTTAGTCTGACCTTATGCCTTGGACAGTGCTCCTTCTCATGCATGTAACTCATGAAATCTTATTATTATTTTGTGAATTGGCTAGATCCTAGTACTATTCCCACTCTATAATTGAGAAATCTAGGGCTAGAGAAGTGAAATATCTTTCCAAATACTTGCCATAAGTGGTGTGGCCAGAATTTGATCCTGGTCAGTTTGGATCATAAGATTATATTCTCAACCTCTAAGATACACTGTGACCTGTCTTTTGGAATTGCCTTTTTCTCTCCAAAGGTAGTCAAGCACACTTCATACTGGGAGCAGAGGTGTGCTAGATGTCATGAATACACACTAAACCCCAGAGTTGAAAACCAGCTCAGGCTCTGCTCTGGGTCAGCTGTGCAATCTGCAAAGTATCTGGATTCATAACCAGTAAATTCTAGTCCTCAGCTCTTGGGAAAATGCTACCAGAATGAGCAGATATTTCACTGTAAGCCTTTCCCAGTGCACAGAGCATAGAAGGGCATAAGAGGAAGGATCACTTTCCCCCCTACTGACAAAAGCTCTGAGTTGGTTGATGATATTAATAAATTAGGAGCCATTTGCCCCTGAGGCTTATTGGTCCAGTCTCTGATCTGATACAAACTATAGGAACTCCAAATAGAGACTAGAGAGCATGAGGTTCAGGGAAGCCCATCTCCCTACAGACCTATGGGGACAGCCAGAGCCTGGGGCCTCAAAGAGTTATGAGCTCTGGCATCCTGCAGTAAAAGGATCAGGCATCTCCCCTCCCTCAACAGCCCTTGACAAGCCCAAAGCATGATTCATGAGTCATGAGAATGCTTTCTTTCTTCAGAGGGACCCTTTGGCTTTGCTTTGGGCTTAGGAATAAATTGGCCACAATCAACCCTCCTAAAGCAGTGGTTTCCCCACCACATAACTCTTCCTTCTGAAGACAATGGCTTTCCCCAGTGCGGTAAAAGGGAAGTTTAACCAAAGGAAAAACTGAGCCCACACTGATAAAAAACATCAATGTTATCAAGGAACAGCCAGGCGTGAGAGCTGAAGCACTCTTGACTTGTGGTGACTTTAGGAACACTCTTTGCGAGTGTTTCTTAACTGCCTCTTTGGGTGAATGTGTCTCTCCAAAAAATAGTAGTGACTATGCCAGAATTCCAGTTCTTTGTAACTTGTGCTTACTTTCCAACCATCCCCACACATCACCTTATTAGGTTGCCTTTAAGAGGACTTAGTGTCCATTTGCCTAAGGATGTGACAGTCCTCTTTCTTCTGACAATCATGTGTGGCATTGTGGAAACCACAAGGGAGGTGAAGTTGCTACTAGTATTGAATATTAAATGCCTACTGTGCATCAAAAAACTCTACTAGAGCTTATATTTGTGTTCTCATTGGGATTGCACCAAACTCTATCAGCAGAGTAGTACTTGTCTATTTTTAGAAATAGTGTAAAGTGCATTCCTCAAGAAAATATGGTTACAGAGCAGGGTTTAAACCAGAATATCAGACACAAAGGAGTATATGAAGGCTGCCTCCCAAATGTCTCTCCTTATGGTTACATGTGAACAAGTCTAAGAAGAAAGAAGATGGATCCAGGTATATTTTTGTATGGAGTTCAGACATATCTAGTTTCTTCTAAATCCCTAAGTGTAATGGGTTTTGTTTTTTGTTTTTTGTTTTTTATGAAGAAATAGAGATTCTACCTTTGGTCCTCCAGTGGGGAATGTTGCCCACTCTGATTGACACCTACGCTTGCAGAGACACCCTTTAAGTGTGAAGATGGAATGGTGGTGGGTAGGAAGTCTTTCGTCCCACAGGATGGGAAAAAGTCACCCTCAGGCTGGCCTTCTAGACCCTCTCTCTGTCCAACCAAACAAGGTGGGTGCAGAGAGGCCTCCTCATATTACAGTGCCATGTCCCCCCCCCCCCCCACTGATCAGTGTTCTCCTGCTCTCCAGACCAAAACCTCACTCACTGGGAGCAGCAGACCCTGTAGGTCTTGATGCCTCAATTCTGCATGAGCCATGGCATATGCCTCGCTGAGAAGTTTAATGTCACTCAGACAGCTGATGCCCACTATTGGATGTAAATATGACTGGTTATGGAAATACTGAATTTCACTAAGGGTTAAGAAATGCATATCATTGTGGAACCCGGAAACAAGACCTCCTCGATGAAGCAACTGAATTCTGATCTAAGAAACGCTCCTGAGAGCTGCTACCACTCATTCACAGTTGGGCTGCAAGACAAAAACCTGCTTTCTCTCCTTAACCTCAGCACTCTCTCAGTGGTCAGATAGTCCCAGGTATATGTGGGAATGGCAGACACTATTAGAATGAATTGGTATATATGGGAAAGGGAGGGGTAACCTAGCAATATTGAGATGCATTTCAGAAATGAATATATTCTGTGGGTCCAAGAAGAAAGGTATTTAGAGGCAATTAGAGAGGAACTGCTTGTGCCTTAGGTGCATCCTGTGGTCAACACCAAGGCAGGGAATAAGGCGGTTTTTCCTCTGCTCTTTTTTTCTCTCCTCTTCTTTGGGGTCCCTTCTGTATTCTTCCATCCTTTCTCTTAATCAGTTATTCAGCTGTAGGGATATGTCAGCTTTTTCTCCCACTCTCCTCCCTGAACAGTGAGTGAATAAGAAAGAATATAGACCTCTAGGCAATGAATGGAAGAGATGGATCTAGAAGAGGAAAAAGCTAAGGACATGAAAAGTGAACCCAGAAGTTGGCTACTTCTCGTGCCCAGGCCCAACTGTAAGGCTTTTAGCAACTTTACTAGCAAAGATAAGGAATTTATTAGTTCTCTGAGAAAACTAGCTCTACTTACTATAGAAGACAGATCTCCCTGGCTCTCGCTATAACTCAGAAAGTGTGAGAACCTTCTATCCGTCTTTCCCTTTGGCCATACTTTAGTGGCCTCATGCACAGTGAATAGAATAGAGAGATGATACTTGCCTTCTGAAAGCAAAATATGCCTGTAGCTCACAGAACTCAGCTGAGCCCTGATATCTGGCTTTGTTGAATGCAAGCAAAGGATCTTGTGTTGGTTTTAAGAGCTCTGCATATGGCTACATATGTCAGATCCTACTCAACATTAAGAAATGCCATCCCATGACCCCGTGGGGTGATATTCACGTACACTCTAATGTAAATGAAACCCCCGAAGAGTCAAGATACATGCTGGTGAGTGGTAGCCCTGCCCAGGGAGAGCTCAAGATATAGCAGGAGAGCAATCCTGGACTTTCTCTGACACAACCCCTGGGGTTCAGTTGGATGGACTTTCTTTCTGATTGGAAACGACATACTTAACTCTGGGGACCTTCTCTTCCAGAATAAAAGCAGTAATAAAATAAAATAAATATCAGTCATTTTCTAAGGAGGCCTGACCTAAGATCAGAAGAGCCACCACTGTCTGTGGGGTCATTAAATTCTCTGCTACCCTGGCCAACGTACTTGCCTTCTGGTGTCTGGTCTTAGTTTTCTCATTTTTGAAAAGGTGCATGACTTAAATGACCTGTAAGGGCCATTCCATCTCAGACACATAGAAATTCTCTAATTTCTTCAATCAAGCAGCACCAAAGCCCAGCGTATGCATAAGATGCTGCCTTCAGGTACAGTGGGCACAGCTAGACATGTGCTATATTGTGAAAATGATAAACTACAGACACATAATTGTCCCACAGCACTGCCTATTTATCACCAGACAAAAAAGCATCAACAGAATTCATGCAAAATGAAAGAGGGCTTGTGGTACTAGGTCTTCTAACAGTAGCAGGCAGCTGATATGTTTGGGAGGTAGTGTAGGCTACTGGAACAACCTCTGGAGTCTGAGATCTTGCTCTGGCTCTAACTAGCAGTGCCACTTTAAGTGAGAGACTTCCTAATTGCAATTCCTTTATCTGTGTAATGGAGATAATAACAGTGTGATAGGGCTGCTATGAGTATTAAGAAGCAGATGTGCATGAAAGAAAACGTGCTTTTGTTCATATATTTTTCTTTTGGAAGGGTTATCTTGGGGCACATGGGAAATTACCCAGAAAGATGCTCACATTGAGTTTTTGGCAAGGTGACATTTAGCAAATTAAGATTCAATTGGCACATAAGATTTAGAGGGACACAAGGTAATAGCGACCCTTTAAAAAAGATAGTGTTAATAACACTTCTCCTCCAAACTGTGTGACATGATAGCATGAGTCAGCTACACAACCTCAGTTTACTTTGAATTTGCATTTAGAAAGAAATTAAGGCAACCCATCATGTTTTTGCTGGGAAAAAAAGTGATCCTGGGACTTTTCTCTCAGCCTTTCCTTCCAAGAATGTCTACAAGTAAGAGATTGATTATATAGACTTTATACCTGGACTTATTTTTATCTATCTGCATGGCTCAAGGACTTCCCTTGGGGAAGATCCCATAATTCACAAGACATCTTCTACAGTTCTTGCTTTCTTCAGCTTTCCCATGGGTAAGGCTCAAAGCATACCTGTCCCTTGATGTTCCCAAGACAGTGAGGAGTTACCATGGTCATTCCACTCACCCATTCACAGTGCCATTGCCATCTTGGCCTATTGATTAGACTTCTGTATGTTCCTTCCTGAACTTTCCCACTTTGAGCTCATGGAGCACAGAGATCATCTGTATTTTCAATTTATGTTCTTTAATCAGACATTGCCTGGCTTTTAAGTGATGTATATATTGGAAGAGAGGGAAGAAAGGAAGGAAGGAAAGGAAAAAGGGGAAGGTACAAGGGAGAAAGTGGAGAGTGACTGCTTATCTATTATATTTAGGCACTATTCTGATCAGTTTCCCTTGTGGCTAATCATAAGAGTTAATATTATCTCTAATTTAGGAGATGGGAACCGAGGCTTAAAAATTGCCCAAAATTATGCAACCAGTAAGCAATGGACTGATAAGAAATGCTACCGTAGGTAAGTGGATAAAATAGAATGTTGGAATAGAAGCCAATGAGGAAAGGGGCTGTTGGAAGATTTGGTCTATTCTTGGGCAACCACTAAGAACTGATGTCACTAGCGTCTATAGCAAAACAAAGGTGCAATCAAAAGAGAGTTGTTGATACACTGGGATTTTTTTTTTTTTTTTCAGTACTGGGGATTGAACTCAGGGGCATTCTACCTCTGAGCTATACCCCCAGCCCTATTTTTTATTCTTTATTTTGAAACAGGGTCTCAGTAAGTTTCGTAGGGCCTCACTAGGTAGCTGAGGCTGGCCTCGAACTTGGATCCTCCAGTCTCAACCTCCCAAATGCTGGGATTACAAGCATGCGCCACCACGCCTGTCTCACTGGGATATTTTTGAGGGGATGAAGTAGGCATGATTTTTATTCAGGATATTTGGAGCAAAGTCGGACACTGCATGAGACTCTTGCAGGTTTAGGGATTCTGCAAGTCAGACCTGTGCTCCCACCATGCAAGGCAGTTCTGATGTTGACCATGAGTCTGAGAGCTACCAGCAGGCTGAGCAGAGGGACCGTTTTTGCTTTCAAATAGCACTTCCCAGACAAAACATGTTCATAGAGGAGTGTGTTTTTTTGCCCCAGCTATGAGTTAGTCTCCTTCTGGGTCACGCTAGTTGTTTGAATCTCAGCTGTTTCTTTCCTCAGCCACAGAAACATTTGTGTGATCACATTTCCACTCATAGTCTCAATTCTAAGACATAAACAGATCATTTCTACAACTCAGCTCAACTCTAGCCTAGATTCTCCTCTGAATTCCAGCCCCACATTTGGAACCGCCAAAGAATAGCACTGGCCGAATGTGTCATGCTTGCCCCTCGGTTTCCAAACCCACTTTATCAGGAGTAAACTGAAACTTTGCTCTCTGCCCATCTGTGAACAATTCGTTCTGAACTTGGAGGTGGACTTGATGAAGGAAATGAGTGACATTAACCCTTAAAGCCCTATTTTTAGGTGGGGAAAATGAGTCCTGAGATAGATATACTCTGAACCCAGAATGATAATAGTCTCATCTAAAGTCATTAATAGCCTGTCATCCCAGTATTTGGGAGGCTGAGACAGGAGGATTGCAGATTTGAGGCCAACCTGCATCTTAGCGAAGCCCTCAGCATCTTAGTGAGACCCTATTTCAAAATAAAAATAAAAGAGGGCTGAGGTGTAGCTCAAAGGTGAAATGCCGCTGGGTTCAATCCCCAGTACCACAAAATAAATACATGAGTAAACAAACAAATAAATAAATAAATCAAACAAAGATTTATTTACTTAGAACAAAGTCAAAATCTAAGCTACATTTTTCTGAAGTCCCAACCTATGATATTTTTAGTACAGGTTTCTTGCAGGGGATAGACTAAAGTTGGAACAGTTCATTTAGCCATGTTGGCATTTTATATAAGGCCATTTATTGAGAGCCTTGAAATTATTGGGGATGAAAGACAGGTTTAAGTATCAGTGGTCATCATTCTTACCACCCGCCTCTTGGCTTTGGATCATAACAGTTGCTGTCTCCAGCCACCAACTCCAGCTCAGCAGCTTCAGAATTTTGTGTTTCAGATGTGTAGAATCCCAACACCAACAAAAGTTTTCTTCCGCCAATACCTAAACTATATTTCCAACACTTAAAATAGAAATGTCAAGGAATTTGTTGTCTTAGGTAAGCTGCCTTTATTTACAATAAACCAAAGATTTGCAAGAGTATATTTTAAAAACACTCAAAACATATCCCTTTTGTACTTCAAAGGCCATTTGGTCCCAGGCCCAACAGGCAAAGTGGTTATTACGGTCCCATGTGGGAAAAGGCGGGTGAGGCTGGAATGCACCCAGTAAACATGAAACTCCATTCACAGAGCTCCACTTGCTCCTGCTGCTCTGTTGAGGCTAATTGGAAGAGAGCAACCTTTTTGGGAAAGGAAAGAAATTTCTGGATTTGAAGCAGATGTCTGAACCTTACAGAATCTACAATGCAGGCTTTTAAAGAAAATATTGCAATAATTAGGAGTCCGGTTTGAAGTCAATGTGTTGCTGTAAAAATTAAGGATGTTTACAACTGTGGGAAGGTTTTCTTTAAAAACTCAATTCTGATTCCAATTTGCTAGCAAATTGCATCCTGGCCCCATGGAGGGAGTGATCAGGGGAACTTTTTAATAGATTAGGATACTCAGTGTCCATCAAAGCGGGGAATAGTCACTTGCCATTTATGGTTAAATTAATTATTCCAACTTCAGGACCTCAATAGGAGTTCTCGTGTATGATCCAGAAATCATTTGCAGAAGTTTTGCGACCCCAAAAGATAATTTCAGATTTGGAACCAAACAAAATGTTTTCTCAATTGATTAAACACACACACACACACACACACACACACACACACACACACACACACACGACTTGACTTGGCTTTCCTTGTGTGGTCCCTGGAATGGGAAATCTAGTATTTGCTAAAATTACTGCAGTTTCTCAGATATTTGTTAGTCATGAAACACTGCATTCTACTCAATTTCAGGTTATTCAAGGACAAGCAATTGGACAACGTATGGATTGAGTTTTCCTGAAGTCATGGACCATTATTAAGTATCCAGAAAAAATATATATATAGTTTTGTTTGCATGTACCAGAAGGGAAAAAAGACACATAAATATATTAGTCAGTCTAGAATATAAATAGGACACAAGAAGGGGATTTGAAGTTAGATCTAACTGGGTGCAAATCCAGTTTCCATAGTAGTACTGTGGCCATTATAAGTTTGAATTTCAATTTCTTAAAATATTGGGGACAATAACAGTTACCTTTTACTGCTGATATGAGACCTGATTGTCGTAGCCCATGTGACACATTTATCATGCATAGGTACACTCCAGGGACATAGGAACAATGACCCCCAACCCCCACACACAAACACTTCACACACGCTATTTTATTTCCCAGGTCCCATATTCACTTATCAGTAGGTCAGTGCTGTTGCTGGCGCAATACATCTTAGAGTAGTTCAGAGGGGAAGGGAGAGAAACTGTGTTAGGATCAACCAAATGTTTCCCAATACCCCTCTTTCTTTTTGCAACAAGGACTGAGAATTCAGCTGGGTGCAGGACTATTCACTAGGAGTCTACATTTCTTCCCTTCTTTTGCATGTGACTAAATTCTGTCAAAGGTCTACGAGTAGAAGTAATGCATCTGATGTCTACACCATGCCACTTGCCCTTAACCTCCTTCCCATCTCCCATAGGCAAGAATATGTATACATGGTAGTGAGTCAATTTTACCCTGGGGATAAAATCAATACCCCAGTGGATAGAGGGGCAACTGAACAGAAGGAACCTGAGTCTTTTGATGACTTTGTGGAGCAGAGATTTTTATGGCTCTGGGACCATCTACCACTTCAGACTTTCACACGGAAGATGAACTAAATAGATAATTTACGTCAGCCCTTTTTACTTTGTTCATCGTTAAAGTACCTAAAACTGTAACCTAACTATTGTAGGAACTTATCTTTATTGTGCTCCAAAGCAGAAACCAGATCACATCAGTCCTCTGATCCAGAAACTGCTATTACTCTTCACAGTCATCCGTCCATGGATCCCTTGGTCATTAACCCATTAACTATCAATGAATGGTATTTAGGGATTATAGGCAGCCCTTGTGGCAGTATTAAGCAGGGCCAGATCTGAAGCAGAGAGACCAGCCTAGCTACAGCAGTGTACACACTATTGTATGAAGGGAGATAAGTTTGGAGACAAGCTGACACCACTTGAGAGGAGCTTGATTTGATTATGAGGCAAAGTTCAGTTGTTAGGCCTAGGAATTAATTCTTGGGATTTTTTATAGCCTGGTGCAAAGCTAGATGACTCCATTTGACTTATCTATTGTCACATCAGCTAAGTTTTAGAGGTCCATTTTGAATGCACATACATTGAATTGGCACTGAGCTTTTCAAAGACACCTTCATTGCCCTGAGTTATCTGAGTCAGGTTCAACCTGAGTTCTATGCTCCAGAATATTCAATCACCCATTCACTTATCCAGATTCCATTAATTTAACAGTTTTTATTAATCATTTACTATGAGTCTGGTCTCCTCTAAGTACTAGGAGTGCAGATATGCGTAAAACTTGACCCATATTGTCATGAAGCTTGCAGTCTAGAATCTATTAACACTCATTGTCAATGACTGGGCTTCCCCTCCATGAAAGGTCTTTTGAAAGTGCTATAAAAGGAGAGAAAGCCTTTGCCCTGATCCACAGTTATTACTAAACACAGCATTCCTCTAGTTCTGCAATGTAGGTGGAGATGTATTCTCTGCTTGGCCCTATCACTACAGAGGAAGTTCCTATCAGGTAAAAACCTCCTTGTATTTATCTCTAGTCCTCTCCCTTTCCACCCCACTATTTCTTATCTAGACTCTGGTAAATAGTCTACACATGTTTGTCCTAAGGAAATTCAACTACACAGTGAAAGACATCACTCCAAAAGGAGACACCTCCATTCTACAAAACTAAAGAATTGTGTGTATGAAGGCATTTTTAATTTCTTAGTCATTGTTAAGCACCAGCAACTAATTATTACCAAAGGAATCATTTAAAAGCACAAAACAGCTGTGCCTGCCTTAATTCTTTGTTTCATTTTTCCTTTGTTGATGGGAAGTGAAGGTGATAATTCATTTCTTCTCAATACTTTCCAGAAACTCTGTTGTAACTGGTAAAACTCAGGTCGTTTTTATACTTCATTTACAAGGCAGTAACTGAGCGAGTGGTTTGCAAACTCCATTTATAAGGTAGCCACAGAGGTACATGTGTAAAAGTTATCCTGAAATAATTTGCCAAGACAACTTCAATTTTCAGTGAACAAACCTGCATTTGCATAAAAGAGTACATTCGTGTTTCCTTTTAAGAGACGTTTTCAGTCATAGTTCATTTTGTTTACAGGATAAAATTAGTTGAGAAAATGTATCCCCAAATTCTAATTAAAATACCAACTGTAATAATATATTATTTTTTCAATACTACTAGTCATATCTTACATATAGTTGCACATACAGGCCTAAGGAAGCCTATCTTTAAGATGTATCAATATGTTTTAAATGCCCAGCCATAAAAGAAAAGGGTGAAGGACTACTTATAAAGATGGTATATAGGAAATCTTTCAGAAAAGTCTGGAAGAAAGTAGAAATCCTTACCTAGTACCAACCTCAGTTAAGCACTGTGCCCCTGACCAGTACCCAGAATATCAGGACAGGTGACCTAACATAGTCTTTTTTTATTGGTGATTTAAAAATAAAATACAGGCCTTATTTCGGCTTGAAGGAACAAAAAAAGTCAAAATAACTGTCTCATTAGAGAAATACTCAATGGTCTTCTTTAACTTAAGGCCTTAAGGCCTTTTGCTAGGATGATTAAAAGAATTTCTTAACCCACCTCCCTGCCTCCCACTACCGACTTCCATGAATACTGAGGCAGAATGAGCTGTCTAAATTCCAAATTTGACAATGTTACCTCCTCTACTTAAAATCTTGAAAAACTTCCCATCTCACCTCCCGGATTCACAAAAATGGCGCACCATATTGGTTTCTACACAGGGAACTGGCTTGGCCCAGTGAGAAGTCATTGCTGATTCATGGCTAAAATAAGGTCAACATGACAGGTTGCTCAATCACACTAAGATGAACTTACCCAACTCATTAAATGTACAGTTCTTTATTCTGACTTGTTGAAATTCCTTATCTTAGGAACGAATAGTTGTTGGCAAGTCCATTGCTTTGTTTTTCAGAGACATAGAAAGAAATCTATCTAGAAAAGGAGAAAATGGTTTTGTTTGCTTAATGCTCTTATTTGGTCAATTTAAGATTTGGCTGGTCTAGGGCTCTGAAACCCTCCTTGCTGACCATGCAGGTCTCCCTGAGCCTCTGTCATGTCCTCTATCACTTCACCACTAACCTCCACTCCAAAGTCACATCCTATAACTTCAGGGTGAGTCTTGGTCAGTCACCTAGTTCTTGTCTCAGCTTCAGTGTCTATCTGTCCTCAGGATTGGGCTGGAACCACTATGTCTTCTCCAAGGCAAAAGGTAAGCAGGAAGAGCTTGCCTGTCATGATCTCACTTGCTGTTCACAACAATCTCTTTGGGTATACATAGTATTATGCCATTTTTTACAGGTGAGGAAGAGGAGCTATAAAACCAGTTGCTCTATACTGCGGTGCTCTCACCAAGAACATGATGAGGTTTGAGCTTCTGTAATCCAACTCCAATTCATGCAGCTATCCCCAGAATCTAGAAAACTTCCTGGCACTTACAGAGCATTTGCTAAATAACTTAAATAAATGATTTATTTTGTATTTTACAATCCTCTTTAAAAGTAAGCTCATGATTATTTCTCTGAGAACAAATCTACTTGCATGTCATATGAAATTCACACGTGTTAAAATGTAAAGAAAATGTCACCAGAGGTCCTTCCACTAAGAAATAACCTTGTTAACATTTTGATAAACATTTCACACATTCATGGCAAATATATATTCTCTATATAAAAATGTCACGTAGGTTTGATATTATACATGATTTTCATAATCTATATGTTCACTCAATCTATCATGGAGATCATTAATTTGCTTTCCACCTATCCTGCATAAGAATAAAGAGCTAATTCCCCTAGAGCATCTAGCGCAGACACTAACAACCTAGCTTCCCCATCAGAATAATTTGGAGTGCTCTACAACAAAATAAAAGCTGAAACAGAAAAATAAAATAAAACTTAAAATCCCATCCCCTCATCAATTACATTTGAATATTCAGAGTAGGATCTTGAGAATCAGTACTTCTAGTTAACGTATTAAGATTATATTGTGTATACAATAAAATGCATCCATTATAAGTAGTTATGGCTTATCTGTAGGAAGTCCTCCCCAAAAGCTCATGTATTGGCAATGCAAAAATATTCAGACACCGGGCATGGTGGCACATGCTTGTAATCCCAGTACTTGGGAGGCTGAGACCAGAGGATCCAGGTTTGTGGCCAGCCTCAGCTACTTAGTGAGGCCCTCTGCAACTTAGTGAGACCCTGTTTCAAAATAAAGAATGAAAAAAAAATAGGGCTGTGGATCTAGCTCAGAGGTAGAATGCCCCTGGGTTCAATCCCCAGTACTTTAAAAAAAAAAAAATCAGAGGTAAAAGAACTGAATTAGGACTGTAATCTCATCAGTCGGTAAACCCATTGTTGAATTAATAATTTTAATGGACTTACTGGGTGGTAACTGGAGGTGGGTAGGGTGTGACTGGAGGTGGTGGATTGGTGGTTATGTCACCTTGGGACTTTATCTGTGCCGGATCACTTCCCCTGGCTAGCTCTCTGCTTCCCACTGCTGTGAAGTGAGTTTTTCTTTGCCACATCCAGCCTCAATGATATTTCTGCCTTGGAGCGTTACCCGTGGACTGAACCCTTGAAACAATGAACCAAATAAACCTCTACTCCTTCAAGTTGTTCCTGTCAGGTTTCTTAGACTCAGTGACAGACTAAAAACAGACTAGTACAATAATATTTGGTGCAATTACCATCATAATCAACATATAGAACATTTCTGTTGCCCCCCAAATGTTCCCCAGCTGCTTTGTGGACAATCATCCCATCCAATCATTGGATCCAGTGGCCTTTCTGGCACCACAATTTTGACTTTTCTAGAATTTTATATAAACAGAACCAACAGTATGCAGTCTTTTATGCCTGGCTTATTTTATTTTACATAACACTTTAAAAATTCACTCATATTATTGCATGTAATAGTAGTTCATTTGTTTTGCCTGTAATGTACTATTGTCTATTTCATCAAATTATCAACATAAAATTGTTTAAGATATTTTCTCATTATGCTTTTAAGGTCTATCAGATCTAGAGCAGTGTCACCCTTTTTAATTCTGATACTGTCAATTTGCGTTTTCTCACTGTAATATTTTCTTCATCCGTCTGGTTAGAATTCCATCAATTTTTATTCACCTTTTCAGAGAGCTGGGTTTGGGTTTTTGTTAATTGCTTTTACTGCCTGTCCAATTTTTGTTTTTGTTTTTCAAGGATAGAGATGGTTATTTAAAATGGAATATAATGCACACGAATTGGTTAAATGAGAAGCCCACTCTCCATTTCAGTTAAACCCAATAACACTACTCTTTTTTATTTCATTGACTTCTGCTCATATTGCTGTTTTTCCTTTATGCTTTCTTTATATTCACTTTTCCCTTCCTTCTTGGTTTCTTGAAATTTATACTTGGATCACTGACATGAAGGCTTCCTCCTAATGTAAACACTAGTAGGATAAAATTTTCTCTAAACACTTCTTTAGCAATGCTGATATATTGTGTTTTTTGCTTTTATTTAGCTCAGAACATTTTCTAACTTTCATTGTGATTTCTTCTTTTTACAAAAATTACTTAGTGTTTTTTAAAGTTTAAAATTTCAAATATTTGGGTGACTTTTGAGATACTTTTTTGGTTATTGATTTCTAGTTTGGGTTGCTGTGATCAGAGGGCACATATCATATGATCTTAATTTAGATATTTTGGAATTTCCTTATTATTCAGAATATGGTTTATCTTGATAAGTGCTTTATGTACACTTGAAAATCATTTGTTTTCTACTACTTTGCATTGTGTATTCTGTAAATGTCATTTTGGTAAAGTTGATATATAGAATAAATGAATTCTACTCTATTTTATTGATTTTTTCTATTTTCTTTGTCACCTACTAAAAGGCAGATGTTGTAATCTCAAGTATAATTGTGTACTTCCTATTATAGTAATTCTCTCATTTATAACTTAATACTTTCTGAGGCTATATTTTTCAGTTTATTCAAACTTAGAATTGCATTCTTTAATTTACTTTAATATCTTGAAGAAAGTTCCCCTTTATCTCTGGTAATGTCTTTTATTCTGAAACTTTGTCTGATATATAGACATTCCATCTTTCTATGAATTAATGCTTATTTGGTATATAATTTTCTGTTGTTTATTTTTTACTGTATCTTCTTGTTTATACTTCATATTTATAATGGGTTTTAAGGAAAATATATCCTGTAGTTCGTAATGCCTTGAATTTTTAGCCAATCTAATATTCTGTGCTTTAATTGGAATATGAAGTCATTTTTCCCTTCCTTTCTGGATTCTTGAAATTTAGACTTAAATCACTGATGTGAAGACTTTCTCCTAATGTAAACACTAGTAGGTTAAGTTTAAACCTATTAGCTTGCTACCACTTTTCTACTTATTTTATCTGTCTTTTGTCCTTGTAAAACACTTTTTATGATTAATTTTGTATAATGTTGAATTTCATTTTATCTATAATGCGTTTTATTTTAAGCTACTTCCCCTTTTCCCCCTTTAGTGTGTTATGCTATTATTGGCATACACTACATAAGTATTGAACACTTACATACATTGTTATTACTTTGACTTTAAACATTCCTATAAGCTAAAAATGTTTTAAAAAATGAGAAAAATATATCTTTTACTTACCTACATATTTACAAATGCTAGCATTCCTCGTTTCTTTGTATAGATCCAAATTCCTATCAAGTATCATTTCCTCCTGCCTAAAGTAGTCCCTTTCACATTTTAAAAATAGCCATGTACCAGCTGCCAATGAATTCTTTTTCAGTTTTTATTTGCCTAGAAAGTGTTTATTCCAACATTATCTTAAAAACTTACTTGGAAACTTATTCTAGGTTTACAACTTTTTTTTTTGACTGCTTTAAAAGTTTTTCTCATTGTCTTTTGTGTTGGCTAAGTTCTGTAACGTCCACTGTAATTTTTTATTCCTCTGTATGTCTTGGGGTTTTTTTTTTCTGTCTGCTTTGGGAAGTTTTCTTTATCACTGGTTTTTATAACTTTCATTGTGATGTGCTTTGGTGTGGCTTTGTATTTCTTCTGAATAGATTTGAGTGTGTGTCTACAGTTTTCAGCAAATTTATGGAAAAAATAGCCATTATTTATTCAAATATCTTTTTTCTTCCCACATCTTTCTCTTGTTCTGTAAGTTCATTTACATGCATGCTAGTCAGCTCAGTATTGTTCAGGGGTGCTGTGTTTATTGATTTATTTTCATTTCTGACTTTTTGTGTTTCATTTTGGAGAGTTTCCACTAGAAATTTTTTCTACAAGTCTAATATGCTACTTATTATTTTATGTTGTTTTTCTTGTCAGATATTGCATTTTCATCTCTCAAATATCCATTTGAGCCTTTTTATATCTTTCATTTATCTGTGTGTGTGTATGTGTGTGCATGCTTAGAAGTGTTCTACCTCTGAGCCACATCCTCGGCCCTATTTTTAAATTTTCTATTTGGAAACACAGTCTCACTAAGTTGCTGAGATTCCCACTGAGTTACTGAAGCTGGCCTTGAACCTGCTATCCTCCTGTCTCAGCCTCTTGACTCATAGGATTATAGGTGTTCACTGCCACACCCAGTTTCCTTTATCTTATCATGTTCATATTTTCCTTTATATTCATAAGTTTATTAGAATGTATTTATAACAGATATTTCATTTAAATTATATTTATTTTTAGCAGATACATAAAAGCATAAAATTGTACACATAATATAATGTGATGTTTTGATACATGTATATATTGTATAATGTTGAAATTAGTTAAACATATCTATCTCCTCAAACACTTATTGTTTCTTTATGGAAAAGAGTTCAAAAATCTCTTCTCTAGCTTTCTGGAGTATATACTATGTTATCGGTATTTATAGTCACCTTAGTCAGTAATAGCATGCCAGAACTTATTAATCCTACCTAACTATACCTTAGTTGGTACTAATCAACCTCTTCCCACCCCCTGCAAAATAGCTATTTTAGTGTATGCTCTGCTAATTTTATCATATCTATAATTTTTAGTCTGTTTCTATTGATTTTTTTCCTGATCATTATGGGTCATATTTTTCTGTTTTTTACATACTTTTTTTTGCATAATTGTTAAGCCTGTTAATTTTTGTTTGATGCCCAACATGGTGTATTTTCTGCTGTCGAATCTTGGATTTTGTTGGAATTCTTTAATTAGCACAGATTTTTTTTTCTGCTTTTGGCATGAAATTAAGTTACTTAGCATAATCTTGAGTGTCTCTAGGATTGCTTTAAAACTTTGTTTGGGAGAACCTACATCTTTTAGTTTAATTTAGTCCCATTACCAAGCCAGTACCTTTTGGATGCCTTTACCTACTATTAACAGTCCTTCATGGGCTCCAAGAATTGTTCAGCCTGCTGCTTTCTGCTGCTCCTTCCCTTCCTCCTCCCCATCACCTCTTTCAAGTTTTCCCCATGCAGGAGGAGATCACTAGTTAGACCAAGATCTGAGGAGGCCCCTCTCTCCATCTCCAGAGCTCTGTAGGCAGATTCCTCCTTTTTAGTATTCTACCCTGCAAATATTAGCCTGGCAAATTGGCTCCCTGGAATTGCAATCTCTGTCTTCAACTCAGTGAGACTGCTGGGTTTTGTTTGGCCTCTCCATCTGCGCCATGTCCTGAAAGCTGCCTCTGGGCAGCAAGCCGGGCAGCCGTGGGGCTCACCTCATTTGTTTCTCTTCTCTCAGGGATAACAGCTTGCTCTGCTTGTTACCCAGTATCTGAAAACAGTTGTTTCATGTATGTGTCTGGTTTTCTAGCTGTCTGTGGTGGAAGGGCAATTCCCATAGCAGTTAGTACTTCATGGTCAGAAGCAGATGTTGGCATCAATATTTCATAAACCCCTTTGGGTCCCTCCATTGTACGGCTAGGGCTGAGAAGCAGCACTTTCGATACTCATCAATATAAGGTTTGTTTGTCCTTTAGAGTCTTGTCCGTTCTTTAGATGAAAAATGACATAGCCATGTTTTGTACTTCAATTATTTGTAAGGTTGAATGATAGTCCATATATGCTGGGCTATTTGCATTTTCCTTTGCAGTCCAGCCTGTTTATAATTTTACCCCCCTTTTTATTGAGATATTAGCTTTTCCATTGTAGGTTTGCAAGAGCTCTTTATGTGTTACTGCCATTATTCTTTCTTTGCCATTTATATCACACATTATTTTTCTAGTTTATTATGCATGTCTCGAGCTTGTTTGTGGTAATTATAGTATGGAGTGTGGTAAGGGTAAGGCCATGAGTTGTGTCATGACGAGGCTTCTGATTTTATATGTAGCCAAATATATGAGTTGTTTCTCTAACGGTTTCTGGCTGGTTTCCATCTCATGAAAAACGCTATTCTGTGACATAATAGGTGAATTTCTTTTATTTTCAACAGCTTTCTTTAAAGCTCTCCTCCCAGGGTACACTCCAAGGAAAGGTCTTCTTTTTAGTGGTACTTTGTCTTTTCTGGTTAATAGGCTTTTAGGGGTCTGATAGGACATAAAGGATCCTATGACCTCAGAAAACTGCATATGTGCACAAACTCAAAGTTTGCATATATCCTGGGTCTTACACCCCTGGGCAGTGACCTTTACTGTGTAGCCAGGTTCCTCTAAAGAACTGAAACCAATAGGAGGTAGATATATAAATAGATACAGATAGATAGATAGATAGATAGATAGATAGATAGATAGATAGAGAATTTGGCTCCCATGATTATAGAGGTTGAAAAGTCCCCCAATTTGCAGGCTGCAAACTGGAGACCCAGGAAAATTGAAGGTGTCCTTACAGTGTAAGAGGAAGAGCAGACTAATGTCCCAGCTCACAGGGGAATGCACGAAACGAAACGGGCTGAATACCCCTTTCTCTGCCTTTTTGTCCTACTTAGGCATGTGTTCGTCCATTTTGTCCTGATATACCATAATACCACACAGTGGATAATTTATAACAACAGAAATGTATTTGGCTCATGGTTCTGGAGTCTGGAAAGTCTGAGATGGAGGGGCTGCATCCGGTGGAGGCCTGCTTGCTGCTTCATCAAGGAGCAGAAGGCACTGCATGGAGAAAGAGCATCCCAGAGTCAAACTTGCTTTTTAAAAGTATACTTTTATTGGTGCATTGTAATTACACACCATAGTGAAGTTCAGAGCAACAGAAACACACACACACACACACACACACACACACACAAACACACACACACCGCACTGGGTATGTTTCCCTCTGGATCCCACTCTGTTCCCTCTTCCCTGTACATAAATTGAAATTGGTATTGATAACTCTGTGTATGGCCATAGCATTAGTTGAACTGTTTGCTTCCTCAAGTCTCCCTTTTCCTCTCCACACTCACGTTTTTAACAATCTCACTTTCATGATAACAAACTATATATATACTCATACTATACGTATGAGTCAGGGTTCGCTAGAGTAACGGAACTCACAGGATGTGTATATGGTAAAAGGGGGTTTATGAAATCAGCTCACAGTCCAGAGCAGTGTAGTCCCAAGGGGCTGCTTGCATGTAGAAAGTCGGAGGAACCAGCAGCAGGTCGAGTGGTCCAAGAGCTGGAGCCTCAGAAGAGGAGTGACCAACAACACAGTCCTAGTCCAAGATGGAAAGGCCAGGAAACTCGAAAATTGATGGAGAAAGTCCAGTCTAAAGACCTGAGGGTCAATATCCCAGGTGAGAACAGAGTTGCTTTTCTCAGGAAGAACCACACATCCTTCATGCAGCTTTCTCCTTCTTTTTATCCAGGTCCTGTGCCCATCAGAACCATGCTGCCCACACTCAGAGCAGGACTTTCCTTTCAATCTGCCTTCACAGAAGTAAATCATCTCATCAACACACCTAAAGTCACATAATCTTAGGCCTTTAATAATCTAATCAAGTCAACAATCCACATTAGCCATCATGCTAGCCCACTCTTGCAAAAATGTTAATCTATTTATCAGGACAAAGCTCTTATATCCCAATCATGTTTTAAGATCCCCTCTCAATACTGTTACATTGTGGGTAAAGTTTCCAACATGTGAACTTTGGGGACATATTCAAATCATAGCAAGACTGTTGATGGATTGGAAGATGTTCTCCACATCCAAAAGGGCAATCTACTCTAGAGTCCATCAATTCGAATGCCAATCCCCTTCAGAAAAACCCACAGGGACACTCTCTGAAATATTTAATTTGGCACCTTACAGCATAGTCAAGATGACTCATAACATTAAACATCACACAGACATAGAGAGCCATGAAAGAAGGGTCCAAAACTGGTGTGTGTAAGTGAGGGAGCCAGGAAGGTCATGGCTGATCTCCTCATAGTCACCTGGAGGTGGTATTTCTGTAGGAGGGGCTTTTCTGTGGGGCATTACTCCTTATAGGATCCCTCCTGCCTCAAGATACTGTGAATTCACTCTTCAGGAAACTGTGAGTAGAATGGAAGAGGTCAACAAGATTTAGTTCTGCAGAGGAGCCCAGTTCCATACACGATTCTCTGAACCCTTGAGGCTCCCAGGCCTTTGGGAATCCACAGGATACTCTTATCTGACTTAATTTTCTTAGCTCACTCACTCCTTTAGGTGACACCAGAAATCCAAAGAGTCTGAAGAATGAAAAATGCCTTTACTCTAAGTGGGATTAGGTCTTGGCCAAATGTTATCTCTGGAGAGTAGTCCTTCGTCATGAAGAATGCTCCGAGTTACTTCAGAATGGTCATTTTCTCTCCCCTTTGCCAGAACCAGGTGAGCTCCTTCCTGGCTCATCATATCGAGAGCTTGGTGGAGTCCCTGGAGGGAAACCCTGCAGATTTCCCACCGTGCAACTCTTCCAGAGCAGCTGAAAGAAAAATCTTCCTGCTTAAGATATTGGGTTTGGAATGTTCCCCCTAGCCCTCACAGAAACAAGGCAGCAGTGTTTGAAGCAGGGCTTGGTTGTTGAGGAGGGATCCTTGGGAATGTGGCCTTGGGGATTATGTCAGGCTCTCTCCTCCCGTTGCTCTCTGTGCTTCCAGTCTCCAGAACATGAAAGTAGAGCCTAGTGCTCTGCCTCTCTCTACTTCCTGCTGCCATGCCCTGCCTGAGTTTCAGGCTCTAGCCTCACATGAACCAAACCCAACATATCCAAAAAACTGTGAGCAAAGAAATGTTCCTTTCCCTCAGGTGTGTGGTCAGTTGTTTTGGAGTATATCAGTGAATGCTGACTGAGACACTCCTTAGCCCCAACAGGAATTGGTTTCCTCCAGCGTTTGAAGAGAAAGATGGCAGTGGAGAGTTGAGATTTGACAAGCAGGGATGGCCAGGCCATGAAAAGGAGTTTGGACTGTCTTCTTTGCTCATTCAGTGGGCAGCGTCCACCTATGAACAGGTTTTGAATGAGGTTTTCAGACTTGCATTTTGAAAGGTCACCCCAGGGACCGTGAGTGTGGGTCTGCGGGGAATGTTTTAGGCATCTATTCCCAGCATCGAGACCTGACAGGGAGGGAGAGGACTGAAGAGGTAGCTCTGGGGTGGGGAGGAGCAGAGAAGCTGTGTATTTGATGACTGATGGTAGGTGGTGGCAGAAGAAGGCACAGAGTCTGGGCAGGCCCAGCATGTCACAGCATCAGAGCCCCAAGCCTGCTCCCAGGGAGCCTCGGCCCTCCTGCTCCAAGGAGGTGATGAAGGAAGACAGAGATACCTTCTGAATTCCCTGTATTCACCATCGGGTGCAAGAGTCAACGTGTCCACAGGTAATTGCTGATCAGTCTACTCAGATTCTAATCACAGTAGGAAACATTTATTTGAAATTCTTAACATGGGAATAGTCCTTTTACACTACGAAAGATTGGCAAAATATAAAAAGAGCCTCATCTACATGACTAACCTAAATGTGCCAATTAAGCTAACTAGCAGCAGCTTATGCAATTGTTTTGCATTTGGGAAGGCTCCTTGCAGAAGTGGACTCAGCTGAATAAAAAGGGTTTATCCATCACAGGCTCAGCTAACATCAGACCATCTGGGCACCCAAAACATATAGCTTCACATCACAGTGTGCTCAGACCATCAAGAACCTAGGAACTACCGCACAGACTAGGTCCCTGTTTTCAGGAAGGGATCACTCCCATTTCACCAATGAAATCATTGTACTACCAAAACATCAAACAAGCACAAGCCCTTAGAACACAGCATATCAAAATGACATCCGCCCAAGGAAATTCTCTTTTTAAAAATAAATGATAGCCCAGGCATGGTGGCACACGCCTGTAATCCCTGTACTTGGGAGACTGAGACAGGAGGATTGCAGGTTGGAGAACAGCCTCAGCAAGTAGTGAGACTCACAACCACCTAGAGAGACGCTGTTTCCAAATAAGAAACAAAAATTGGGCTAGGGGTGTAGCTCGAAGGTAGAATCCCTCTGGGTTCAATCCCTAGTGCCAAAAATTAAATAAATAAATAAATAAATAAATAAATAAATAAATAAATAAATAAATAAATAAATAAATATTAAATAAAAATAAATGATAAAAGCATCTGGCATGCTTTGGATCCTAAATGTCCGTCAAAGATCTGTTAAAGACCTGGCCCCAGTGTAATGGTACCGGGAGGCCAGAGAACCTTTAGGATCTGAGGTCTAGTGGGAGGTCCCAGGTCACCAGGAGTATACCCTTGAAGGGAATGGTGGGATCTCTGCTTCTCCTTTTCTTTCTTTCACTCCCTGGCTCATGATGAGGTAAGAGGTTTTGCTTCACCTCAAGGCTCCACCATGATGTCTTGCCTCATTCACCACAGGCCCATATAAAGAAGCCAACTGACCATGGACTGAACTCTCCCCAACTAAGAACCCAAATAAACTTTGATTCCTTATAAGTTGATCATTCCAGGTATTTGCTATAGTTACAGAAAGGTGACTAACATGATATTAATGTCAATTTGAGATAAATTGCTATTCTTTTTGTTCAACCTCTCTAAAATGATATTAAAATTTGAATGATAAAAGCCCCTACCAATGGAATAAAGACTCAGAAGGCATGGAAGAGTAGGTGTATCTATAGTTAGAGGAGCATTTTTATTTCTCCAGATACTCTCAACCTAAAGTAAGCTCAGTGTGCTGAGCTCCTCGGTTCTGGGAGGCACAGACTGAAGCACTATCTTTTCTGCACAGGACAGAGGATGCATCTCCTCCTGACTCTGGTGACCACAGAGCATTTTCATGGTCCTTTGCAATCTCATTTGCAAATGTTCCTGATGATCATTCTCCAAACTGGTTAGGAATTTGGAGTTTCCAGAAGACACAGTGTTGATTTCATCAAGAATTCCTCTTGTGTAGTATGTGGGCACTCTCAATCCCTGGACTTTTCCATTCTGCAAAGGATTTTCCTTGTAATAGATTCTCATTTCAGTGCCCTCTAACTACCAGTCACATGGAAATCAGCTCAGGCATTGTGTGAATTGCTTCTTCTTTCCATGCTTCAATTTCCTGTCTGTCAAATGGAAGTGCAATGAAAGGTCACTGTGAGAATCAAGGGAAGGGACAAAGAATAAGGTGAACTTCTTTAATAAAGGTCAAAGTACTATGTAAGTGTAAAATAGTGCTTTATTTCTAGATGATATGCAAAATTTTATCTGCTATGAACCTGTTTCCAGTTCTAAAAGGCTTTAGGCTAAATAATACTATACCAATGAGGAGGCTGTAAGTCATAAATGCATAAGCTGTGGTATCCCATGAGTATTCAATGTAACCATGCTGTCAGTCCTTAATGAGAGACAGAGGTCAGACAAACTGAAGACTGACAACATGGCTACATTGAATACTCATGGGTACCATGGCCTATGCATCATTACATGTAGCATCCTCATTGGTGAAGTATTACTGAGCCTAAAGTCTTTTGATAGTCTTAGATCTATACTGATTGAGTTCCAATGTCACTCAGTGAAGGAGAGGTCTCTAGAACCTCTGGACCCAGTCTAAGACATTTTTTATCTAGCTCTGTGCTTGTCCAAGAGCATCCTATACAATGTGCAGCAGGAAGAGATGGCACTACTTCCAACGATAATGAATTCCTCATTATCAAAGACTTTCAAAAACCATCATTGATAGATACAGTATAAATAATGCCAGTCTTATATTTGGGAGTTTGTGGAGAATGGCGGTGGACTCAGTGATCTTTTAGGATCTTCTGAGCTCTGTGAGCTTCTGATCAGGATTGAGTCTATAGATCCAGTTCTCAGCTGCCAAAGAGTAGAGTAGAGGGTGGTAAGGGACAGGATGAGCATTGTGCAAGTGGTCCCTTAGGTGGTTCCATGTTTTCCTAGTCTCAGTTTTCAGGCAATACATTTTAGAGCATGCCCTTATGCATCCCTTTCATGGCTGTCAGCAGGGAATTCAGACAGACATGCAGGTAACCAGTCACTCTCATGGGCTGTCATAACAAATGCATGTAAAGTTCTTTTCCAAGTGAACTTAAATCAACAGACAGCCAGGTCAACATCCTGAGCAGGTTTCCCCCAGCTTTGTCATGGAGCCTGCAGAGATAGGCGGCTCCTCCTTCCATTTGAGGCTCATTCTAACTTAAAAGTGCCAGCTCAATTCTACACCAGCCCAACTAGATGCAAGTGGGAACTAGGACGTTTCCCTTCAAAGTCCATTGTAGTGGTTAGAGGGGGTATCCAGAGAGCTCAAGTCCTTCATGAGCAATGAGCTGAGAGTTATGCTCCCAAACTAGTTTCTAACACTCTATATCCAATTTTTTTTTAGTTTTTTTCCAGGTAGAAAGAGCAGCTGTCTGAACTTCTTTCTCTGATCCGCACTCTTACTCATTCTTCCTATGTTTACTAAAGACTTACTGTGTCCCAGGCACTGTGCTGGCTCTTGAAATGGATGATAAGACTTGATGACTGCCTGTAGTAATCTTCTTGGGATGCCATAACAAAATTTCATGGTCTGAGGCACTTATAAAACAGAAATTTAATTTGTCACAGTTCTGAGGACTAGCAAATCTCCAAGATCAAGATGCCAGCTAAGTTAGTGTGTCTGGAAAGGGCTCTCTCCTTGAATTACAGATGGCTGTCAACTCCCTGTATCCTCCTAGTGCCTTTTCTGGTTGCAGTTATGGTGGAGGAGGATAGGGAAGGGTACTCTGCAAGAGAGAGTGCTCTGTTGTCTCTTCTTCTAAAGACCACAGTCCTATTGGATTAGGGCCCCATGCTCACGACTTCATTAAACCTTCATTTCTTCCTTATAGGCTCATCTCTGAATACAGTCACATGGGCTTGGGGTTAGAGCTTCAACACATTAATTTTATGGGACACAATTCAGCGTGCAGCACTGCATTGAGAAGTCTGTATCATAGCATGGAACATAGACATATGATAAATCATTGGGGTAAGTTGTAGGTGCCACATCCTAAGTACACATTAAGTGCATACTTGCTTACCTGGAATATTGCTCTTGTTTTGTCTTTTGCTGATACTGATGCCAAAGAAAGCTTGAGGGACAAAGAAGCATTCAGGCTGTACCTGTGAAATATTGCAGGAGCCCAGGGACTGATGAAAGGACAGAGGAATTAGACGCATGGACTTAGCAGAGCTTGATCTGATCCTAGCTCTGGATCTGCCACTACATTGCAGTATGACATTGGCCAAGGCATTTCTCCTCCCTGGGCCTCAGTTTCTCCATTCATAAAAGTGGAAGGGTAAATTTAAATAATACTCAAAGAGTCTTCCAGTGTTGGTATTTTAAAACTGATAATTATAAGCAAATAAAAAGAGAAAAGGTTGAAAGAATGCAAAAATAATGTAGTCTGGGTCTTGCTGACATTCTAGACCTTGATGATGCTAAGCAAAAGAAAAAGGGAAAATAAAAACAGTTTAAAAAATTGCAAAGTACAGCAAGACTTGTTTTGTATAGGGTAAAGAGCTTACACAGCTTAATAGCTTTTTTGTGCTTGGATGGGAGTAAGATTGTGGAAAGAAGGGTTTTTAGCACACCCTTTCCCTGTTCTATCTACCCACCCATCCCTGAGGAAGGAAGTGATACCAGCAACTACCTAGAGCACCATCACACCACATCATATTCCAATATTAATGGATAAATGTGATGCTACCAAGTAAAAGAGAAAATAAGTTTCAATATAAGAGGTGGTGGCATGAGATTTATTTTAGGAAATTTTTAGCCAAATTTGCTAATATGTTTTAAGTTACTGGTTTAATGGAATAAACTCGAGTTATCTGGAAACCTCTGTAAAGTAGAAGCACTCATTTCCTGATCCTGCCAGATAAGGCATCATGGCATTTGGACAAAGTCCTGAGAACTACAGAGTCTTGATTGGGGTCTGTGGTTGTGCAGGTAGTGTTTCCTGTATTTTCACTTAGTATGTGTAACAGCACTTGTGTCAAATGTGGTTCAAGGTTATAAAAGGATGTTCCACAGAACTGGAGACTATACGAGTTCTGTGCCTCCTAGCTGCTCCTTTCATCCCACCTCGAGTAGGATGGCTAGGTCAGAGAAACTATTACCCCGGTCAGGTTCACCTTATGGGCACGTCCCAGCTGACCACTGATTAACTCTCCAAGTGGCTCTTTCTGGAATATGGGGCCTCCAGACTATATCTCCTCTGTTCCTTTTTCCTGACTCTAGAATATTCTTCTTTCTCCTCTCTGCATTTGAATCTCTACATTCCTTCCATGTGTAAACAATGCCTTGAGGATGTCTCTGTAAACATCCTCCAAACTAGTGAGCTTTCTTTTACATCCCCTTTTTTGCCAGCACTTTTGGAAATGGCACCAATCCTTGTATCTCATCACACAGGAGCCCTGTAACACCAAAGAAGGGAAAGGTGATTCATGATGGGAAGAACTAGGTGAGTTATACTTGTGTAAAAGAAAGATTCAGAGGCTAGGTAGGTCAAGAACATTCCAGATTAAGGAAACAGCATGAAGGGTAACTGTGTACAGATTGTAGGAGAGAAAGTACATTTTGGGTCAAGAAGACAGTAAATATGGAGGAATTCAGAAGGAATGAGTACCTACTAGGGAAATTTGGGACCTTCTTATTGCTATAAAATGGCAAACAAAACTATATACCTAAATTCTCCACTGCAAACTCTAACATATAGTCTATAAGATGTGTCAGTGTTTTAACAGTGAATGTTCCGGGGTAGCACATGTTATCTTTTCTATGTGACCTTATACCTGTGGTGTGTAATCCTGCCACCCCATGATGACCTGCCACCTTATAATGAGCTCTCCTTGATGCCTTGGAAGCCAGCTTGCCTCACACAAAAGCCCCTCGGGGCCCTAGTTGTCTGCATTGCACCCTAGTGCCTGCTTCTCCTCTTCCCGAGTGCACTCTCCTTCACCCTGCCCTTCTCCTTCAGCCAGATAGCAAAGCAGGATTTATTCCTAGACCCACAAGCTCTGAGCCTATGTCAAGGAGAGGCAGTTGGAAGAGAGTCACATCTCTGTCAGCATGGGCAGTCACAGGAGACTTTACCCTTCTCTACAAGGAAGTAACTTCAGGAGAGAATCAACTTGCTCATCTCAGGAGAGAGCTGCAGCATTCCATCATTTCTCAACCAAAATATCCTCCCCCAGGCCCTTTGATCCCTAAAATAAACCTCCAGTGTGCCAAGGGGAGTTCCATGGAATCCATTCCATCTGGAAGATTTGACTTGCCTGGAGGGAAGCCCACGTGGAGTACTCAGAACCACATGTTCTGAGAAGTAGCTGAAGGTCCCCAGGGTCAATTAATGTAAACAAAGATGGTTCAGAGGGAGTATATCACTGTCTATAAATCTCCATGGAAGGAGATTTCTTCTATACTTCTGGAAGACAGAGCTGGACCAATGAGATGGGACTTACATTGAAACAGATTTCCATCTAATTTTAAGAAATTTCTGATGGCAAAAGCCATTCAATAGTGCAATAGGTTACTGAATGTACAAGAGGCCTAGCTGACCAATCCTTTATGCATTTACTCAAGAAGGAATTAATTAATAATTAAAGAGAGTGTAGTGAGAAACTGTTCTCTGTTCTTGCTGTGTTTGGCAATGGGAACACAGGCACAAGTGCATTTCCTGCCTTATAGGAATATACAGCCCAGAAAGAATGTATGCCCAGAATGTATGCCCAGAAAATGTACGGCAACAATGTCAGAGATATTGCAGAGAGACTGAGTGGTGGTAAGGGAAAGCAAATTGTCTTCAGTGGCTCTTATAGACACTTCCTAAATTTAGAGTCCCACAAGATTCTAATGTTTTATTTAAAATTCAAAGTCCATTTCATCTATGCCTCCTTAAAGCCTTCCCAAAGAACAAACTGAAAGAGACAAGAAATATAAGGACCCTGGGAAGGGGTAGACCAGATGACCTTTGTTTTCTTGTTTCATATCACAGCTTTTGTCTAAAACATATCTAAATGGAATATAAGAATTGAATAGTGTTCCTAAGTGCATAGGGCATTCTTGGTGCAAAAGTCAGGGTGAGTAAGGGCCTGGACAGAGGGTACATAGACAAGTTCACAGAAAAGTGTGGGGAGCAAGCTGGCTCAGGAGAATCTGAGGCTGCTGGGGAGAGTCCGCATTTCTACTACCTGAGTCTCTAGAGTGGCTTAGGTTTTGGAAAACTACATACTTCCTTTTGCCACTGTGGATAGAGTCTTCTTCTAAGACTGTTTGTAAACAAAACTCAAAGAGTTGTGAGAATAATTAATACATTATAAATCATGGTAATGATCTAATAGGGCAACCTATAATACCACATAATATGAATGAGCTAAAATTCAGTAATTAGGAAGTGGCAGACTGTATGATTTGGGGACAGCATTAATAGTTGGCATATAAAGAGAATTGCTCACTGAAATAAACGTGTAGACGTGCACACACAGCGTTTATCTCATGAGGTTAATCTGTGCTCGGGTGCTGGAGGGGCTGTTATATAAACCTGCCACGCCTCTTGCAAGCCAGTCATGGGTGTGTGCAAGGTTTTGTTGGTATGCTATCCCAACTTAGAGGAATATTTTCAAGGGTGACGCTGTTGGAATCAAAGCAACCTATCTAGTTGGTTCATTTGGCCTAATTGAACATAGGCTGAGTGCTCCCTGCCATCTACATAGACACATTGCCACTGTAGTCCCTGAAAAATCACAATTTTCTTCTTCAAAACATCAAAGGGAATACTGTAGAAGAGACTAGTCTTCCTATAGAGATGGAAAGATAGCCTGAAACCAGGAATGTAAACAGACCTCCAGGGAAATGTGAGTCTGTCACTGGAGAGAGCCCCAAGAGCTACCTATGTCAAAGGAGCCAGAGGCAGAAACCGTGGTGAAGACCAGGAAAGACAGGGCAAGCCAGGCATGCAGGGAGAATGGAGGAGCACTCGCTCAGTATCAAGGGCTTTCTAAGCCTTGGGCTAAGTAGTTTTCTCTATATTGAGGAGAAACTTCAGAAGGTATTAATGTATGCTGAAGATCTGTCATTAAATATATATGCATCAGTTTTGTACTTTTGCAAATTTTTAACAGATCAAGAAACTTGCAGCCGGGTGTGGTGGTGCACACTTGTAATCCCAGTACTTGGAGGATCCAGGTTCATGGCCAGCCTCAGCTACTTAGTGAGGCTCTCCGCAACTTAGTAAGACCCTGTTTCAAAATAAAGACTTAAAAGTAGGGCTGGTGTAGCTTGGAGGTAGAGTGCCCCTGGGTTCAATCCCCAGTACTGCCAAAAAATAAATAAATAAATTAATTAATTAATTAAATTTTTAAAAGAAAGAAACTTGCAATATGGAGAGATTTACATGTTACGGTACAGATACTTGTCAATAATGATGTGGTGTAGGTATTATATATGAGTATGGAATGCAGGATTTGGAAAGCAAATTTGGAACGCATTGACATTCTAGATATCAAAAAGCATGTGAGCAAAGACATTTACCTAGAATGCAGACTTCGTAGATATTTTTTCCCAGTCATCTACATCCCACTGATTTGTGAAGAAAATGTTAAAACAATCCTTTTGTTCTGTGTTCTCTTCTACAAAACCTTGTTCCACTGTCTTCACACCTGATCTTTATTACGATTCTGGCTAAGGGCAACCATCCCATCGCACACATGAGGAGGCTGAGCCTTGGAAAACTCAGCTGCATGGGCAAGTGTCCTGAGCCAGCGCCAGAGCTTACCTAGAGTGATCCGTTTCCTTTGACATCTGCATCTTTACTGAACTGGAAACACATTAGCCTGGGGAATCAGAGGTTGAATTAGCCTGGGTGCTCTGTCACACACCCGCAGTGTAACCCAGAGTAGCCCCTTCTGCCTCCAGGTCTCTGCGCTCCGCTGGGGGCTGATTGCCTCCTGGTAGGTTATAGCATGGATTCCTTGCTGATCTCTCTGCTTCCAGGCTTTCTGCAGGGCCATTCGGAGTGACCTTTCTATCACACAGATCTCTGCATTACACCTGCTCACCCAAAACACTCCCACAGCTTCACATTCCCTCATATTTCCAGCCTCATTTCTTGTTTTTGCTTCCTCCACGCACTAAGCTACAGCCCTAGCAACATGGATTACACACAAAATGTTTCTCTTCGCTGCCTCCCTCACCCTCCTTTCGCCCATCTAATTTCTACTCTAAGACTTTGGTCATGAATCTCTTCCCCTGAGAAGCTATCTATGGCCCTGCTCTGTCTTCCTAAGCGGAAGTGACCTTATGTGGTTTTCTTCTGAGGTCCTATAATCTCCTGTATATATCCTTGCTGCATTTTGACTTATAAAGAAATAACTAATTTTATGGTTGCCTCTCCATAAAATATGAGGTTTCATTTTGTGTTGTTTCTAAGAGTATATCCGAGTTGTCTGAATTTCTTACATATATCAAAAACATTGATGGATTCATGAAAACAGATTATGGTATCTCTCTGAGCCTCCCTCTTACTTATATATTCCCATGGTCTGATCACATGCCTGGCCAGGGTATCTTTCCAGAATAGATATTTTCCTTCCACTGGGAGATTTTTACTATTTTTTTCATAGGGAGCTCCATTCGAACAAGCAACCGGAAGAATTGTGAGATGCATGCCTTGCACTAGAGCCCACAGGAGCGAGGAACTGGGCAAGAGCCACTGTGGCTGGTCCTGTTAAGCCTGGTGGACAGCTTCGCCTGCAGTGACAATGAGGCCACCCAGGCTGTGGATTGATGTGGTCAGAGCAGGCTCGAGCATGGGTGGTCAGTCTCTCTGGCTGGCCGAGGTGTGGGTGTGTGGGGATCCGCTCCACACCCACACAGCCCAGGATGCCAGATCTTGCTTGGAGCAGTCTGGGGAGAAGCAATCTCGCTCCTCCTGGGAGACTATGCAATTCAGAGCCTGGGGAGCGCACGGGCACCGCCGGGAGTGGACTGGAGAATTAAAGTGAAACCAAAGCACTCGCTCTTAAAGGACAGATAGCAGACAAGGTGTCATTTCCCTCAATGTCTTCACTTACTGGTGAAGAAGCTGACCTTAGAGAGGAGGGGGCCTTGCGTGGTCCCTCTTTGCCTTGCAAAGAGGAAGGAGGAGAAGCCAGGCTTGGTGGCACACATAATCCCAGTACTTGAAAAGTTGAGACAGGAGGATGACAGGTTCCAGGACAGCCTTAGCAAGTTAGCAAGGCCCTCAGTAACGTAGTGAGACCCTGTGTCAATGTACAAAAAAAAAAAAAAAAAAAATAGGGCTGAGGGTGCAGATCAGAGGTAGAATGCCCCTGAATTCAATCTCCAGTACCAAAACCCAACAACAACAACAAAAAGCCAAGAAGGAATGTGATCCTACATTGGTGCTTTGGAGGAGCTCATTCTGTCACTGGCTTCCAGCCTTCCCTCCCTCCTTCTTCACTCCTTCATAGGCTCCTCCTCACAAGCTGCTGCCTGTCGCATCTCCTTGTTGACTGAACACCTGCCCGTCCACACCTGGACTCACGTTGCACAGCTCACATCCACTTGGAGGTCAGAGAACATAGAAGGTCAGAGAGCAGATGAGGAAGAGGGCTGAGTGGTGCTGCCCAGCCTTACTATTGACTCACTTTGTGGCTTGTACGATTTACTTAACCCCTGTTGTGCCTCAATTTCCTTAGTGTTTTAATTGGGCATTAGTAATACCCATCTCATAGAGCTGCTATGGCTACCTCTAGTTGAAAATCTACCAGGTGCTAGGGCCTTTATATACCTAATCAGCTAATCCTAAATAACACCGTGCAAGCATGCAGTGTGATGATGCATCTTGGATACAGAAAGGAGACAGCCTGGGACAGGTACACTGCAGATTTCACTCTAAGTCTGCCTATCCTTAAATCCTCTTTCACTGATACACTGGGTGATCATATTCAAGATTACCTGTACATCTCTGATTATATCTACTGTCTCTTAGTAGTTATCAGAAGTGCCCCATTCACTTTCCAAAGCATCCAAGGTTAGATAGTAATTTCTATGGTTGTCCCAACTTGCTTCATGTCTCCCTTCTGAGACTGATACTTTGACTTTATGTAAAAGATGTATTTATCTTGAAAACTCAGGTTGAAGAGTCCTGAGTAACTGGGCAAGCTACCCTACTTTTGTAAAGAAACTGGTGTCTTAATTTACTGAGCTGCACTTGGAAGAATTTGGGGCCAGCCAAGAAGAGAATACAGGGAAAAATATAATCTTATGTTTCTGTATTTTTGCAAATTTTACCAAAATGTATCTGTAATCACCTGACCATTTCACAGACAACTGTGGAATCAAGAAGCCTGTTTTGTGGTAGTTATTCAGTTATCTAAACCCTTAAAATTGGATATTCTGTCTGCGTTATATCATAGATCAGCCTCTGTAGACACGGAAAGTGGTAAGTTAAGAAAACTTTTCTATGGAATTTTACTTATATTTATTTCTGAGTTCAGAGTTCCAATTATTTAATAATATTTCTTCTGCTTTATAGAAAATATTGATATTAAATAGAAAAGCAGAAAATAAGAACAAAATACTCACAACACAAATAAAAACAGTATACCATAAACAAGTGACAACAAAGTCTTTTGTGTTTTCAAATCAGCAATGGAAATCATTCTTGGGAAAGAATCTCCATTCAGAAAGGGGTGAATGTAAGAAAACCAGGATCAAGTTAATGGTTCTGATACTGATGGCCTACACCTACACTGGCACTTGTTCAGAATCCAGAAAAAATAAGTCTTATTCTCCTTGCCCTTCTTCTAACACACACATACACAACAAATTCGCAACCATCTCCAGCTTTGAATCTACAAGCCTCAAGACATTGGACAAAGCATTCCCTAGCTTTCTACCTTAGTGTTTCCAAGAGACAATTTCCAAGGATCCTTCTTGTTTGAAATGACTCTCTTCAATTTACTGCCGACTACCTTCTATTTGGCCAAATTGCTATTCAATGCAATTGTGATGGGAAATATGTCCATATAAATTGAAAACTGACTAGGTCATTCTGCTTATTGTAGTCAAGTGTAGAATCCTTGACCCACATTTTCATGTATCTTTCTTTTTCATATAATATGAGCTCTTGGAGGTATTGTGTTACTTTCACCATGATACTTCCAATGCTTGGCATAGGAACATATTCAATAATTATTTCTTGAATGAGAGATTAGATAAAATTTTAGCACCACATAGAAATATGAAATCTTGCTTTAAATGGTAACATTTCCTAAATGATTCCTATGAAAAAATAGTCATGACCTAATTTCTTTTGTGAAATTAAGAGGAAAAAATAAAGTATAAAATATTAGCATGTACTAATTAATTATTGGTCGTTGTTTTACTAAGTTGATCTTCAAGAAAAAATTGACTTGCTTATGCAGTATATACCCCATGGTTCATGCAGGAAAACAAATGAGTTAATTCCTTTGCCCTAATCCAGGCTCAGTTAAAATGTAAGGTTGGAACTGAGAAGGAAATACACCCAGTAATCCCTCAGCAGCTACAGACACTATTGTCAAGAAAAATACTGCGACTGAAAATCTTTAGCTGGCAAGAAGAATAAAGAGGTCTTACTGAAAATGAGGTGTTAAGGAAAAATAATTGAAGTCATACTAAAGATGGATTTTATAAACACAGTAAATACAACTTCTAGGAAAAACATCTACAGTGTCAAAATGAACTGGATTTGTTCAAGTTAAAAGTTGAATCTCAGAGGTAGGTTTTTTTTCATTTTTTCCCCCCACCAATCAGGAAGAACTGCTAGTTTCTTGATGCATGACTGAGGATTTTCAGTTGTTTTATAGTTTGGATCTGAAATGTTCCCTAGAAGTCATGTGTCAGAGGCTTGGTCCCCAGCTTGTGGTATGCTATTGAGAAGTGATGGAACCTTGAAGAGGTGGGGGGCCTAATGAAAGGAAGTTAGGTCATTGGGAGTGTGCCCTTGAATGAGATAATGAGATATATGTAGCCCCGCCTCTTCCTCTCTCTTATTTTTTTGTTTCCCAGCCACCAATAATGAACAGAGCTCCTCTGTCACATGCTCCTGAGATGATGTACCACCACAGGCCCAAAGTAACCTGGCCAAGTAACCATGGACTGTAACCTGAAACCATGAGCCCCGAACCAGTTTTTCCTCCTTATAAGTTGATTGTCTCAAGTATTCTGTCACAGTGCCAGAAAGCTGACTAACACGTCTGTGAATCTGAAAGGCAATCTGTACAGGCTGCATGTGTGTGACTCCAGCCTGAATCCACTTTGTTTGACACTGTCTGAACCTGCCATTGTCAAGTCAAACTGTACTATCAGTCTCCGTTTTGAAAGTTTTGCTTGGTTTGACAAAATACATCCGACCTTTTCGGAAGTTATTGTGAAAGTCACAAACCTGTTCTTTGGTGGCCATCAGATCATCTGTCTTTAGGATTTTCTCTTTTTGCAACATTTAATAGGCCACATAACCTGAGCAAAGAGAGAGTGATAAATAATTTCTATAAGGTGAGCATGGTGGCACATGCCTATTAATACCAGTACTTGGGAGGCTGAGACAGGAGGAGGAGGATCACAAGTTCGAGGCCAGCCTCAGCAATGTAGTGAGACCCTGGAGCTGGCATTATAGCTCAGAGATCGAATGCCCCTGGGTTCAATCCCTAATAATAATAATAATAATAGTAATAATAATAATAATTGCAATGATAATAAAATAATTTCTAATATGTTCTCTTGCTTCAGAAGACAAAATAAAATCTGAAGGATTTTTTTTTTTAATCATCAAATGCTTGGGGAGCAATGGAAAAGTCTCCTTCGCCATTGGTAGAAATACTAAATGGTATATCCCAATTTGGAAGACAAAATGGCAGTTTCCTGCAAAACAACATATTTTTACCATCTGAACCAGCCACTAAAATTTGTCTAGACAAAAACTTGTACATTGACATTTAACAGCCTTATTCATAACTATAATACTTGGAAGTAACCAAGGTGTCCTTCAATAGTGGAACGGAAAAGTAACCTGTGATACATTTACACAATGAAATATTATTCAGCACTAAAAATAAATGAGCTGTCGGGGCTTGAAAAGACATGGTGGAAATTTAAGTGTATGTTGCCCAGTGCAAGAAGCTTATCTGAACATGCTGCAGTCATATGATTCTAACTATGTGAGGTTCTAGAAAAGACAAACTATGGCGATAAAAAGATAAGCAGTTGCCAGGGGTTAGTGGTGGGGCAGTAGGGCTCAATAGGCAATGCACAGAGAACTTTTAAGGCAGCAAACATACTCTGTATGGTACTATAATGATGGGTACATGTTGTTTTATATTTGTCCAAACCCATGGAATGTATAAAACGGAGTGAAAAGTCAAAACTAAAGTAGGGACTTTGGGTGGATGGTAATGTATCAGTGTAGGTTCCTTAACTGCAACAAATGTACCACCCTGGAGAAAGATGTTGTTAACAAGTGAGGCTGTGTATGTGCCGGACAGGAGGTACATGAGAACTCTCTGTACCTTCCTCTTAATTTTCCTGTGAACCTAAAACTGTTCTAAAAATTGTCTTTAATAATAACAAAGGTCATGAGTCTGAACATTTTAACATACAATTATAAATCAGTGTCAACTCTAATCCACAAATTGGCAAGAGATTATTAAAGCTTCTTGACTACAGGTGACACCTGAATTAAGTAGACTACTCCCTCCTCCCCTGTCTTTCTCTCCATCTCCCCTGATGACTCCTCGACACAACCCCAGGGGCCTGAGCAAAGCCCCTGGGGTTGAGGCAGGACTGGGAGCATCTCCTACCTCGGTCGCAGAAGGGAGGTGTTTGGGGCTGTGCAAGTTGAGATCTGCACATCATTAAACTGGAGAAAAGGTCCAAATGGGTTGTCAAAACAAGGAGGGCCTGCGGCTTATGTGGGGAATCAGATAACAGAGCCGAGGTGTGGGAGAGACAGTGGGACTAAGAAAAAGAAACAGCAGGAAGAAAGATGTGTAGGAGGCTCTCTGCGTGAGAGTCAGAGATAGGTTATAGTTGAGCATGGCGGGGCCTTTCCCTGGGATGGGTGTTTGGTGGGTTGGAGCCATTCCAAGGGCTGGGGATGAAGCCGGCCCAGCATCTTTTCTTCATTCTCCTGGCTTTTGCCAAAATGTACCTCTTTACCTCTCCTGAACCTTCCCTTCTTGTATTATATCCTCTCCCTACTAGGACTCCCAATTTGATCCAGGCATTCTAACAATATACCCAAGGATGTCCCTGTGTAAAGTCCTAGGGCATTGTACATCATGTGCGTGAAGGGTGCCAGTGAGTAGGGGGTGAGGGAGGCCAGTCAGTCATCTGTAGCTGAGGCCCATTTTGAAAAGACCTCTTGTCCCAGTATCCCACAGCTCTGGTTAACAGCCCCAAGTGTCCAAGCTTTTCAGAGACATATGTAATGTGAGAAACAGAGCCTTGGACTCTAAGCCTGGGTCTTCTGGCTTTAAGGGCCAACTAACACTTTGAATGCCTAGAGTAAGCTAGAATATGGCACCGGGTGCTTCATTTTGGATTAACTTCTATTTATAGTCACCCAAACCCGCAAGGTAGAAGTTGTTAGCTAGATTTTTATGGAAGAAGACATTGAAGCTCAGATTAAGATTTTGACCAATGTCACACTGTTAGTAATAGAGGGGACATATCCCGCCCAAATCTGCCGGTTACTAGTACTGCCTATTGCTCTTTCCTTTAGGCTATCCTGTCTCAAATCAATAAGGAAACCTGTGATTGTTAATTCTAGGTGTCAACCTGACTGGGTTAGGGATGCCTACAACCTGGTAAAGTGCTATTTCTGAGTATGTCTGTGAGAGTATATTCGGAAGAGATTTAACACTCAAAGCAGTAGAGCGAGGAAGGAAAATTACCCTCATCAGTGTGGGTGGGCATCATCCGACACACTGAGGAACTGAATAAAACAAAAAAGGCGGAAAGCTGAAGCCAGCAGATACATCCTCTGCTGTTGGATATCAGTGCTCCCAGTTCTTGGGCTTACTGACTCAAAGTGGGCCGTACTGTCAGGACCAGTACCCAGGCCCCAGGCCGTCAGACTCAGAGTTGAACCAACAATTCTCCTGGTTTTCCAGCTTGCAGATGGTAGACTGTGGACTTCTCATGTGAGCTAGTTTGTAAAATAATCTTTCTCCCTCTCCCTCTCTCCCTCTCTCTCTTTCTACACACACACACACACACACACACACACACACACACACAATCTCCTTTTGATTCTGTTTCTCTGAAGAATCCTAATACAAAAATCTTTGTCCAAACTCTCTCACTGAATAAAGTGAAAGCAAGGAAGTTCTTTAATGAGACCCAGATTATGAACTTCAAGTTTTCCAACCATTGTTTCCTCCATTCATTTATAGAAAGACATGACCACAGAGCATCCCGCAAATAGGATTTTTAGCCAGAAAATAAACTGTAGACAGAACACCTTGGAATTTTGTTTCCAACTCTTTTACTGAGCTCAAAATAAACTCTTAAACCATGCGGTCAAAATAAATTGACAAAAAGAGTTATTATATCAAGTTCCATTCAAAATTGTTCATCATTTGTATTGGCTTATTTCAATTACCAAGCGACGTATTCATTAATTTCATTTGTTTTTGTACAAGAAAGCACTTCTCCATTAGAACATAAGTTTCACAGGCTCAGTGGTTGTCTGCCTTCATTTCAGCTGAGTAAGATTGATCTGGTACAGAGAGAGCATCTTCCTCTGGCAGCGGCAAGGGCAAGTCAGCAATCAAAACAAGACACTTGAAAGTCACTCAGCAAGGCAAAACCTTTTTAACTCTGTAAAAGCTTGTGCAACAAACAAAAAATCTAGTAAGCAAGCACACCGAGCAGGCTATCACCCCTGTTTTTATCCTTGACATGATCCTGCCTCTTTCCCTGATTGGTGGGGACTTGGGTTCACAACTCTGGCATTGGCTATTTTCTAAGACAGACAGGAATTTTGAAACAAAATTTGGCAAAGAAACAAAGTTTAAAGTACAACTCTGCAGTGATTGACTAGGACAGATTTGAAACCAAGTGTAAAATTCTGGAAGATTCTCGTCAATCGAAGGTTATAAGAGCTAAAATGGCTGAGATTCTGGAAGATTCCAGTCAAGCAAAGTTTATATGAGCTAAAATGGCTGCTGTGTGACCACCTGTTTGACAGAAAAGGTTTTATACTTCTTACAGCAGGAACACCACTGTTCTGGAACACCACTGCCCCTTGGGCCAGCCATGAGGGAGATCACATCTGACCTCATTCAGTTTGCTGTGATGAGAGACAGCTGACTCTTGTGATACTGTATTTGAAGAAAACATCATCAAAACACAGAAGTCACAGGAACAGTGGCACATCCAAGTGGAATGGGGAAATGGTGTGTGACATGTGAGTAAGAGAATCTGCATTTGTGTGTGTGTGTGACAGAGAGAGGGTCAGGTTGGAAGGGAGAGAGGGGAAGGATGGAAACCACTATCAACACTCCAATACCCATGAAGCTATGTGGCTTACCTAAATTGCAAATCAACCTTACAATGTTGAAAAGTACAAAAGAGCATCCCCATACAACATCACCTCCACCATGCAATGGAGGAGGAAACAGAAACTGAAAGCAAAGATAGGAGACTTACCTAGGACCATAAAGAAATATAGCTGGCTCTCAAGATTGACCTTGTTCCTCTACAGCCCACTCGGACATTTAAAGAAAGTGTAACCCTGCATAGCCTGACTTCAGGAGGGCAAGAAGTACAGGAGATGGAGACAAAAAAAATGTATGAACGTCTTTACCATCATGGAATACCTGCACTGAGGAAAAGGGTCCAAACCTTCTGTTTACCTGTTAAGAGCTGAAGTCAAATGCTCAGCTGCAGTAGTTTCTGCTGAAAGAACCTGTCTTTTATACTTCAAAGAGTCAACGTATGAGCATACAAAATGTGACATCATGACCTTAATAATTCTTACTCAGCATATAATGCTAAGAAATTCGACCATTTAAAGTCCAATTCACAACAATGTAAAGTAAGGTAGAGGGAAATGACATGATGCCTACCAGAGGATAGATGGTTTGACTTTGATGACAAAAATGGAAGAAAGTCCAAATTAAGTATAGATTTAAGTATGATGCTTTATAATCAAATAGTAAACATGAGCCATGAAGAAAAGATTATTTTACATTAAGATGTTACTTAAGAGGAGCTAAGAAATTGTTACTATGTGGTAAAAATACTTTCATCCAAAATACAAACATATTTACCTAGATAGTTATAGACGTGAATGTCACATGCCTGAAACTCTAAGCTTCATGTGAGAGGCTGCAGGTTGTGGTGAGGAAAGCTGTACCCTTGAATTCAGAAGAAATGGTGTCCAGGCCTTCCGACTTGCTGACCATTAATTCCTTGGCTCTGCCTGCATGTGTTGTGCTTTCTCCCTCTATAACATGGGACAAACATTCCAATCCTGCTTCTCTCCAACAGTAATAGTGCAGGTAAAGTTAAAGACTGGCTAACAATGGGTTTTATAAATTCTAAGAATCATGATTATGATCACCATCAGAAAAATCTCCTTAATTCCCGGCAATGCAGGATGTATAAAGTTGCTTTGCACCTGGAATAGCTGTACCTTATGACTGGTACCATTACAGATTCCCTCTGGAGTTCTCTTCACCCCAAACCAGGGAAACTTTGCCTTTTGGCTTTTATAAGTAATGCAGGTGTGGACATTTTGCACACATATTCTGGTACACATGTATTTCTTTAATATATATGCCTTAATGATTAAATTGCTGATAGATTTATATCTCTTTAGTCCTGATAAAGTGAAATGGCTAATCTACCAGACATATGAGTTCTTTCAGAACACTAGCAGGATGACAACCATAATCTAAGGAGACTGTCTTGGCCACATGTAAATCTACTTCCTTGTAAGTTTTCCCTAGAGGAGCTAAACATTCCCAGGAATAAGAGTTCTTAAGATAGGAAATTAGACCACATAAGTAGGCTCCAAACAGAAAAGCAACACCTTCCTCTTTCCAGTTTTCCTCTTAGATGTGGAGTCTTCAAGGTACATGCACCTGGACAATCTGAGATAACAGCTTCAAATCAAGGGTCCTAGTTTAGGGTCTATATCTCTGTCTTGCATCCCAGTTACTTTACCAGAAGCACGACTGTCTCCCCTGTTCCCCTGAGAGTGCCTGGCTGGGCATGTTCAGGGGACACTTTAACCCTCACATTTATCTCAGACACAACTTTTACCTCTCAGTCACTCATTTACGTACTCCGCCCCAACACACATACACTAGCTTGGAATAGTGCTTGGGTCTTCCAACTCTGCTGACTCTGTTGTACCAGACTGAAAATCCACAGTGGATGGAAGAAGGCCTCCCATAGTAAAATGAGATTTTCTTCCTTTCCACTCTACCTGTGGACTAATCTGCTGAAGCCTTTTATCTTGCTGTAAGACCTAACAGAAGGCTCCAAGGGGGCTCAAATGTAAAACTAGGAATCTGTACCTTTCCAGCCTAACCTAGAAAAATATCTTACCATTATTTCTTATTCACACTAAAAGTTGAGCCAATTCCCCATTTTAGGGTGTATATTTTTAAAGTTCCATTTCTGGATGCAGAATCCTACTTCAGAAATCTCATCCTCCCTTCCTCCCCCTAGCAAACACAACACCTCCCTTTCATATTAAATACTTTGTAATATCCCCTTTACTCTTCTGTGATTGAATGCACAGACAATTTAACCCACCCGTCCTATAATTAAGAAGATAGATCATGCTTTAATAGTAGTATAGTGGAAAAATGAAAACAATGTAATTTATAATAGAAAGATAGGCGCATATTAATATGTAAATGTAATCTCTCAATTGTACTAAAGGCATGATGGAGTCATCGAAGTTTGGGCTCAAGATACAATCACCATGCGACAGCTATAAATGCAGACTAATAAAAATGTATTTTCTTGGCAACTGGAGCCTCATACGTGGCATTGCCACTGGTGACACAATTATCTAAAAAGGTTAACAAACCTTGGAAGAGTTTCAAACAAAAGTATAATCTTCCTTTGATTTAAACAATGGAAAATTCAGCACCTATTAAAACTAGAAGCAAAGTAAAAAAAAAATTATATGTAAAATGGAGTTAGACTCTAGGCTCAGATAATAAATAGGTTTGTCCCTTATCTGAATGTCTAGTGGGTCATTAAAAAAAATTGTTCAGGATAAGGGAAGATTATTCGTCCTGAAAGTTATCCCACAAATTCCATATAGCTTCCTTGGTCTCCTTACATTAAATGTCAGTAGCACCACCTCTGCTCCAATTATTTTAAAAACAAAATGGTACCCAAGAAAACAGCTTTAGGCCAACTGACTTAAATTCTGAAGGGGATTCACATACTTTTCTCTCAGTACTTCTCTGTACGACAGTTTCAACCTAGCAGCAAGATGGCTGCAAAGGTTCTGGGACTTTTGTCTATACAAAATTTCATCTAGAGGAAAAGATGTACCACCTTTGCCAGTGGTTTTCTAGAGCAAAGAAACTTCTTTTGCAGAAGCATCAGGATATAGCCTTTAGGTTTCATCCAGTCAAGGTGAAACCTCACAATTCTGAACCAATTGGTAGAATTATTCTAACCAGTCAGACCTAGTCCTGGAAGAGAGGGTGGGGCTGGTGTTCTTTGAAGTACAGAAGTGGATGGGCATTGAGTATACTTGGATAAAAGTTAGAGATGAAGAGAGAATAAATTCTGGATAGGCAACAACAACAACAACAAAAATACCCCCCTGTATATATGCAGTGTTGATTGTGTTCAGGGAGATTCCAGGCTTGTTTGTACCTTGAAAGACCACTTGGGTCAGAGGTTAGGCATACATGGTGTGTGATGGATTCCCAAGGATAGCCAGGGTAGCTGGGAATGGGGAGGCAGGAGCCCGGGAAAGGAGGAGGCGGGGGCCGCAAGTCTGGACGAGCTGCCTCGTAAAAGGATCAAAGCGCCGTGAGATCCCTCTGCCAAAGCTCTTGCAGTGTGTGACAGGAACCCAGGGGAAAGATGGGTGGGAGTGGAAATGAAAGAGACCCCTTGATGATTTCCTGAGGAAACTCACCTGTTTGGCAATGACTTTGCCCTGCAAGATTCCCTCCTGTGTCCACATGTCTTCATCAACACCAGACTCACAGGAAACTGCGAGGCAACTCTGGGCATACACAATAACTCAAATTCAGAGTGGGAGGTTATGCGGTTTGGTGCCTGTATCACCATTTGGGACTCCTTCCTCTCCTTTGACCTGCTCTCGGGTATGTCTTTGACCCTGTCCAGTCTATCAGTTGAGCATCTAAAAAACCCAGTTAATTGTTTCTTTTGCTTTTGCCAACACCTGCCTTCAGCCTTGTTCTTTCAACCCCTCTGGCCTGTTATGGCTAGGTTCTCTTAAAACAAAACTCTTACCCTTGGCTCCCTCTGCTTAAATACTTCCAGGGAGTATCATCCATTGACCTCAGTACTAAATACTAATTCTCATCTTGTATGTCCAAAGTCTAGACAAACTAACAGAGCTCTGAGTCCTGGTCAGCAGTTTAGAGAATGTGCCCTGAGCTTTCTACTCTATGCCAAGCATTGCACAAGAGCTGAGAACTTCTGGACTTCGTCCTTCTTATAACCTGTACTTCTAATCAAATCTCTTCTATCCATCAAAACTTGTGGATCATAGTTTGTCTCTGGAGTACTTGGGCTACCTGTCTCCCATGACAACTGCACTCCTGTTCACTGTGCTTGGCACCAATGTCCCAGCGTCTTGGAGTAGGAGTCGATGGTAGCTGAATTCCCTCCACTCTCTCTCTGGTGATCTGACTCAATTAAGGGTAAGAGATGGACATTCCTGAGAATCTCTTGCAGTTCTGGGACTTTTACAAAAAGTTCTACCTCCCTGATCTCCACCATGTTAAAAGTAGAAGAAACACTGACCTCACAATACATTTTATTTTTAATATTGTTTAGTTTTCAACATTGGGGCTGATTTTCCTAATATCTAACATATTTTAAAGCAAGAAAATCTCTCATCTTTTGGTGCTCTTTTCCCCCCTCCCTCCCATTATAGATTTGAAATCACAATGCTACCAATATGAGATAAAAACTGTTAATATTTTAGTATGTGTCCCTCAAGTCTTTTATTCCAAATAATAATTATTGTATAGAAATTGCATAGAGAATAAACTTTTTTTGAAATCTTGCTTTTTTGTGTGCCATGCTGGGATTGGAACCCAGGACTTTATAGAGGCTTATCAAACACTCTGCCACTGAGCTACATTCCCAGCCTATCTTCCTTTCCTTACTTCACAATATAGCATAAAATTTTCCCACCCAGAATATTTTCCAGGAATATTTTACTCATTGTCCTTTTTGTTTCTCTAAAGAACACCATGACGAACATCTTCATGTATGTAACCTCTTAGGTTTATTATTATTTTCTATGGATATAATTCCCAAAATGAAATTGTTGGGGCAACAGGCTTTAAGCACATTACGTCTCAGAATTCATACCTGATCTTTGTCTTTGGATATGTGTGTAAAAGGAACGTCATGAGTACAAACCTGAGGGGGAGTCTTCAATTTCCAACATCTCAGCTTAATTTATTTCATGACTTGATGTCAAAGTTTACCTTTTCCCACTTCTCAATTTCAAGAAAAAACATCAAACGCTGAAACTGGATTCAGAGCCAGCCTCTCCCTCTCACTTATAAAGTGTGCTTTCTTGATGTGAGAGGGTGAGAACTTTAAATCTCTCTCTGGAAAAACATATAATGAAATTGGAGATGGCGGGACCCCAGACCCAGAGTCATCTTTGAATGGGTGTGTTTTTCAGGGCTTTGAGAGGATGGAAAACCCTTAACAAAATAAAATCAAGACCAACTCCATACAGTTAATGTTCTTGATCTAAAGAACCACATTTCTCTATTACAGGAGAAGATTGATACCAATGCAAAACACAGACAGACTGTCCTTGCTTTGAGCCCAAAACAGTGATGTCTGCTGAAGGTCATTTTGCTTAGATTAAAAAAAGAAAGAAAAGGGAGGCAATTGAGGCTGGTCATCTCTGCCAAGGACGTTTGGTATGGTGGCCTGGGAGAGCTTCCTCCTGGCCCTAGGACAGGTCATGGCCCTGTTACTAAGGAATAAGGAGGGGGAAAATAATTGGAGCAAAACAAGAGAGAAGGCAATTTCTCTGAACCTTCTGAATTTTAAAATTAGAACCCTCCTAAACCAATTTAAAATTTGTAAAAATGCAACCATTCCCTTGACGGTCCAGTTCTATGGCCATGTGATCTTCTCGACAAGGGCATCTTTATTCTAGAAGTGGGACATCGAGGGGGGAGTGATCAGCTCCAAACCAGATTAGTGTTAATTGTTGAGGCAGACAGGTAACTTCCCTAGGTCTAAGCATCTTAAGCTAACCAGCTCAGGAGGAGTCAGAGCAGGAATGAGGCTCTCTGCCCTGCACCCACCACCAAGCAGGAGATTCTACAGGAAGCGAGAGTCTGGAGGCGTGGGTGGTACTTTTATCCACTCTCGGAGCTCCAGCAAGGCCACGACTGGCTCTTCTTGGCCGGATCTGGCGTCAGACTTGGATTTGTCTTTGCTGCGTATCTCTTGAGCATGGTGCTGCAGACAGCACACTTAGATGTTTCCCAAGATGAGTTTCCTCCTAGGCTAGCCACACTTCTGCCTTTATCTCAGTTAATGGCTTTATGAAGCAAGCGTCTCTTGACTCACCCTAGAAACCTGGCTGGTGTCTACCTGACCCCTCCTGCCACACCACTGTCAGTTCTCTTCCCAACATTTTCGCCTTCTCCTCTGCTTCCAGTCACCTGGCTAGGGTCGGCTTCATTTCTGGCTTATGCTTTTGCAAACGTCCCATAAGTGGTATTCTTCCCACCTTCCCTGCCTAACTCTCCCCCTCCCTTCCCTCCACTGCCCACAGTAGGCCCAGAATGGCCTGCCTCCAACAACCTTATCAGACTAAAATATTTCCAGGAGGCGGCTGAGCCTTGTAACACCGCAAGCAAAGCTCTGCCTCAGTTTCTCCAGTCTTTTACCTTTTGCCTCAAATTCTATGCTCTGCATGTATTCTCTATATACGCCGTGCTCTTTCAACTATCCTTTGCAATAGGGGATGCTTCTGCCTGCAGTGCCCTTCTCCATACTTTTTCACTTAACTCAGTCCACTACCAGGCTTGTGAAGATGTCAGTGAAGGGCTGACCCCACTGGACCTACATCTCCCTGTGATAGCATCATGTGCCTATGCTCTAATGACCAGTCTCCAAGGCTGTCTTGCTCACTACTGTGCAGTCTCCTTCAATGCAAAAGTCACCTCTTCCTCACCTGCAGTTCCTAAGAGGCTTAAGAGGTTCCATACATGCAATACCTACTTGGTAAATTAAGTGAATGAATGAATAAGATAAACAGTAGGGAAGATTCCTGCACTCTTGATGGGCTCCCTGGCTGCATTATTTTTACTTAGGTCTCAAGTTCTTCCTGTAAGAATAACATATCTTATTAGTTTTATAGGAATCAAAGAGATGGGAATAGTTGTGGTGTGCTTGTGTGTGTGTGTGTGTGTGTGTTTTGCCTGTTCCTGTGTACTGCATGACCTAGGTTGGGTTGATTCAGACATTGTCTGTTTAGAGGACATTCTGACATTGGTGTATTTGGAAAATAAAAACGAATGTTTCATGATAAGTACACACTTTAGGAAAGGGTGATACTTCCTGTGGAATCAGATCAAATTGAAATCCAGCAGCTCCAGAGGGAAGAATCCTGCTTTGTAACCTGAGCCCATTGATGAATGCGATTCCGATATGCAAAATAGTATCAATTTGCAACTTCTTTAGAATAGGTCTTGCCCGGTACATGGATTAATATTTAGGTTCCTGGGGTGACATCTCCAGTACCATATTTTAACAATTCAATTAGTCATTCCCAAGTGAAGCATTCTAATTGATTATTTTTAAGTCTCTGTTGGTGATAAAGATAATAGATGTTTTTGTGGAGCAAATTGGCTTTCTTGCTTAATATCTGTCTCTTGATGTCATTGCCCAGCTAATAAGTGGTGAAGTGTATTGCTATAAATAGCACTATGGTTGGCAGAGGGGAAAAAAATAGCTGTGTTTCCTGACAGTGCAAATTTCACAGTGTTTTAATTACCACAAACGTTCACTCCTATCTCAGAGAGCTGGGCAGGAAACTGGGAATAACCGAACATTTGTCCACACCACTGCAATGGCCAGCCCTAGTGTGGCTCACCCTAGTGTGGCTGAGGCTGTACAACATTCTCTGGAATTTGGAAGGCTAGGAGGCCAATGTGGAACTTTCAAGAATCAACCGGGTGAAACTTGGAAATTTGTCCTGCTGTTTGTGCTCTTGCCTCTGTGCATAAAAGAAGAGAAGGAGAGACACCTGTCTCCCCCAGATAAGCAGTTCAAATGTCAAAATAAGTAAATAAATAAAAGCCCAGAGTGTTGGAATTTTGCTATTCTGGCAAACACTTTTTCGCATTCCCAATTCGCAATTTAGGCAGCGTTAGAGAAATAACAGGGATGAGGTTACCTTAAGATATTTCATGAATGCTAGACTTTTTGTCTCCCTTTACTACGTATGAAGGCCTTTAGTCTCAAGTGGCCACTGTGTTTTTCCATTTTTAAAACAATCACCCGTCTTCTCTCCCACCTTCCAGCTCTGTTCCACTACCAGGAATCACTCTCTTCTATGAAATCTGGGCCAGTTATGGCTCCCCCGAAACACACTTTGACATAGGAATAGGATCCAGCACTAGGGAGCCTATTCTTGGGTCTGTGGCAGATTTTGAATTTGGGGTGAGAAATCTCTGGCTCAAGTCCAGAAATCTTGACAATACTTTGTAGTAATAATTTTAAAAAAGCATGCATTTGGCATAGGCATGTATAATTTACTACAAACTCTTGTATGATTTTTTTCTCCCATGTGAGATATATCTCAATGGATTTAGAATCAATCAAATTGAAACAACAGTATCTTATAATTATTCAGAGAAGTTTCACGGCTTATCTAAGTAATAGAGAAGGGGGACTTTTTTTTCCCTTCTCATAATAATAAAGATGCAATTTCTGAGGAAGGGTAGGAGGTAGACGTCCAAGGCTTAGAAAAGGCCCAGGAGAGATTGGCAAGGGCCAAAGGACCCAGCCAGTACTGCAGCTTTTGTAAGCTGAGCAGAAACAGCCTACAGAGGAAAAAATGCTCTCAAGGTCTTTATCATCAATACAGAATAGACAAGACAGTCATTGACAATTAAGTGATGGCTGTCCAAACTAAACAATACCAGGAGATGAAGCAGCATGAATTACAAGCAATGCTCCTCAAACTTTTAATTGAAAGTAACCTTAATGAAAATTACCAATAAGATATGGGAGCCAAATTCTGTATTATATCATGATTCAGTACCAGAGAATTGTTCTCCATACTAAGGAAAGCTCTGTGTTCATCAATAAGCTTAAGCACCCTGGTGAACATGTTGGGGAAGACATTTTCTAAGAAGTCCAAGAGGTCCACTCTCCCATCGCATGGGTGGATGGTACAGGCACACAGACATCAGCTTGCTACAAGGAACTGAATAGTCAAAGGGGTGGACAGTGCCGGTTATCATTCATAGCCTCGTAGTTTCAACTTCCCTCTTTTGCCTGCTCTTTGAAAATGAAGCTGGGCCCTCTAGATATTGTTCTTTTGTCAAATGACAAAGGAAACGTGTTATGCTCTGCCATTTGAGAGCAGAGACACTGAAGGAAGGAAGCCTTTGGCTTCTGGTTCCAGTGTGCCTGCTCAGCAGCCTCCTGCACTACATGTGACCACTCCAGCTTCAGTTGCTGGCCTGCGCACAGCTTCCCCAGTGCCAAGCTCCTGCCTGCAGGTGGCAGTGTGCACAGCTTCCACGGTGCACTGAAGCCAGCACCACCAAGGGCTGGCATCCCATGGTACTGGCTGTATAGCAAAGGGTCTCTAGTGGAATATCTCTTCACTATTAGCTTTCCCCGGCATTCTAAAGAACAGTTTTCTAGCACAATTTGCTAGTGTGGCACCACAGTGACTTAGAAGTGTGGCACCGTAGTGATTTCTCTTTCGTCGGGTGATTCCTGGCCTCTTAAACAAGGTCTGGACCTCAGCCCTAGGGAACCTCTTCTTAGGCACTCATCGTCCTGGGTATAATGGTTCCTTCCTTGTTCTTCATGTATTCTTTGGTGTTCTCTTTATTTCTCTCTAGTCATTTCCTCACAGTCTTCATTACTCTAGTCTCTAATGTAGCTACTAATTTTTATATTACATCTTTCCTGTTCAGATTTCTCTGTGGTTTTGCTCTATTGATTAGACCTTGACCAATAACACCCAGCAATTGCAATGAAAAATTGAGTGAATTTACATAGGCATAGAGGAAAGAAAATGGGATATTGAAGATAGAATGTAAGCAGTAAGATCTGTGTTTTTCATGTGTATATTACTTTCTAAGTTTGAAAGACTAGCAACAAATATACTTAATTTGATTATAAATTACTTGAAGTAAAAAATGTGTCTGATTCTCTCACAGGTATGTAATATCATAGTGCTTGATGAGAGAAGAGAATATGATCATTGGCTTGATCAATCCATTTAACCATATCTGAGACCTGCAGGGAAAAAACAGCCTCATTGCGACTTTTTGGAAATAACAATAAATTAATAATAAAATAATGATAGTAATGTTAAGGAAATATTGACTATATGCCACCTACCAGGCTTTGTATGAATGAGCTCATAAGTAAGGAGCATCAAAACCTTTATAAGGATAATAATATGTCTGAAGCACAGAAAGGTCATTCAACTTGTTTAAATTCACACAAATAACAAATGGCCAAGCCAGGTTTTAAATCATAGCAGTCTGGCTCCAGAGCCACCATCCTTGGTTAATACCCAACCAACTTCTCAACCATACTTAGTGGTATGATTGCACTCCAGAACAATAAGGATCTTTCCTTTCCATATTCTAGGAAAGCAGGTGATGATGGTCTTTATACATTAAGGCAGGGATCTTTTTCTTTATAAATTAAGATGCTTTATATTGATTACATATAATGATAAAGCATATAACAATAAGCTTTATCTCCATTGAGAATTATAAGAAGCAAAGATTTCAGAATTCTTCTGTTTCAGTTCTGGGTATTGAAATGTTCTGTATGTTAATCAACACACCTGCCCTTAAGGTTCCTTCCCTCCAGAGTGTGCACCTCTTTTTCCCATGGCTGTGAATTGTTTAAGAAACATTAATGGCATTCAGAGAAGAGTAGGAAGAATTCTTATTTGGAGCAGAGATTCTTGCTGGATCCCCTCAAATGACTTGTCACTGCATTCAGATCTGTTCTGATTTCTTTGTCATGAGATGTCATTGAAAACTCACTCTGGCCTACACCCAAGTTTTCTATCTCTACATGATGTGCTTTTATTCTAGAGACTTTAGAATCTAGAAGTCACCTTCTCTTGCCTGGATAGTAAGTGAATTCTGGCCCACAGGATCCCACTTGGGCTACTAACATGTTTTAATTGCTTAGGCTTATAAAAACCTGTATGTAACATTCCCTTCTTAGAATGTTTCCTTTTTCCACCTCTGCCTCCTCTTTTAAGGCTTTACTCAAATCCGATGTTCTTTGTGAGGCCCTTTCCAAACTTTTGAAGAATTACAGTTCTCTCTCTGCTTGGCTACTATTTCTCTGTTAGACCTTGTAATGCTGTGCTGGGACTGACGCATGCCTGTCTTCTCTCCAGACCAGAAGCTTTTGGAAGGCAGAAAATTGTTTCATAACCATATCTGGTTTGCCACAGTCTGATGTTATGATTAGGACTGAATTATTACTAAAAAAATATAAATGAATGAATTAATGTGTTGGGCTTTTCCCCCAGTCCCTACAGGATTTTGTCAACTTAAGCAAATCATGTCACTCACTGATGCTAACTTGGTTTCTTCACCTTTAAATTGAGTCTACATGATTAGATGATGTCAAAAGTGCCTTCAAATTCTGGCATCTTATAGATTTGTGACCCACTAACATTTTTATATGTTGTCCCTGTATTTCTTTATGAAAGGTTTTTATATCCAAAGCATGTTCTGTTTCTCCAAATATATATAGCCTTGACTCAAAAGATCTCCAGTAGAGGAGGTCTGTTTTTTTCTACTTCAAAAAGACTCGTGGGCTCAAATGCTAGTGAAATTCCTCTGACTCTGGACAAAAGAGTTCACCGTATGGTATAAGACAAAAGTCACATGAACTATTTAAGCATCTTTTTGAGCATCCAACCTCATCAGCCACAGCTCTAAAAGTTTTGATGTTAACCCATTAAATATGATCCCAGGGAAAAATTGCTTCACTTGGTACTATTAAGAGGATCTACAACACATCTCCACTATCACTGAGAAGTTTGGCCAGGGACCAGCCGCCATCTCACTGCCTTATATAAATGGATGCTATAGAAGGCATTAGCCTATTATATCTAACTACTGCCCTTTCTATTTTGTCAGATCCTCAGCCTACGAACAGAGAAAGTCCTTCCTGAGAGCTGTAGGGTTGAGACATTAGCACACAAGGCCACATTACAATTTTATGAAAAAATGCAAGGGAGGACTCTATGTTATCATTTCTAGGGCAGGCAGCCCAGACCTGCTTAAGTCCTGGGACCTTGGGCGCAATTAGAATTACCTCTTTGAACCTTTTTCATCTAGAAAAGAAGACTATCATCTTGGTCCCTTCCTGAATGAGACCAGTTATTGCATTATTTTTATTTTAACCTCATGGAACTATGAAATCATACATTTCTGGGAAGTCTTTGTGCTTGATCAAGAAGTAAAATGTATATAGTTCATGTTGCAATCCTATTATCCAGGAAGGGGCTCTCTCCTGTCACATTTGAACCTGGATAACAGCTCTCTTGTCCTCCTTCCAGATGCCAGGCATGCCATAACTATAAATTATTGGTTTTGATCAATGCCAAGGGAGGCAACGCCCCCAACTGGCCACACAAAAGAAGCAAGATGAAAAGAGTGAAGAAACTAATGTATTTATTGACTTCCCTTTCTAAATGAAAAACCAGCTCAGAGAATGTAAGTAGATAGCCCAGAGTTACAAACCTACTAAGTATAATTCCAAAGAACGTATTTTTGTGTGTCTGGGTCTGTGTGCATGGTGTGTATGCACGGAAGAGATTACATTTTAAAAATGCAAAGTCCTAGACATTTGTCTATTCAAATTTTTGCATTTTAAAGAAAGAAAATTGAGATGGAATAAGAAGTGCTCAAAGTCATATATCACAGATGCAGGATTAGGGCCTAAGTTCCTTTAACCTCAGCATATTGGACTGTGTAGAATACCCTGCTCAGGGATCCTGGATCAGACAGCCCTGGCTTTTGCAATGATCAATTGTTTATTCAACTTACCATCTATATTTTACCAAAGAGGAAAAACAGGCAGAGAAGATAATAACTGCATCATATTGGTTTTATGATGAGTAAGTCAAAATGATATTTGTAGTGTCAAGTATCAAGGGCTCAATAAGTGTGTCCTTCTTTTTTTGAAAAGAACTATTATTTTAACTTTATTGTTATCATTACAAAACTAATTGATACAAATGACAGAAATCTTTTAAACATACAGAGAGTTAATGGAAAGAAAAGAGAATTCTCTCTCCCAAAGTTATCCTCCAGTGGTAATAATTTTCATCCTCTCCTGATTTCTGTTACTCTGGTAGTTCACGTCACAATTCTAAATATTATAATTATAGCACAAGTCATTTATGTATCTACTTGATTCCTTCAAACATTATATTTTGGCTTCCATTTCTTATTCCATCAACTTTTCATTGTCTATTTGCTCATGAGAAAACTTATCACCCACCATCTCTCAGCCATTTATCACTTTCCATGGTCAAATATGGCAGCCCTACAATTACTTTCACATTGTCAAATTTTACAACATAATTACATTCTATCTGTTCCACTAATTAAGCACTCTCTCCCTTTCTCCCTCTCTCCCTCTAGTTCATAGGTTGGTTCTTGTTATAGGTTGATTCTGAAACCAATAATAAGAACTGTAAATATTTGGTCATAACAATATTTATGTTTTAAACCAACTATTGTATCCTGATCAAGAAAGAAAGAAGAGTTCTATGTCACTAATATTATATAATTAAAAGAGTGATTTGAGGAATATATTTGGAGTGATTCTTTTTTCTTTTGCTTCACCAAATATCCCCAGGTCATCCCACATTTTAGTTTGCTTTATGTGTGATTCTTAAATTCGTAGTATAATTTTATGTTTTTCTTGGTGTTTCTAGTTGCCTTTTTTGTGGTTGTCAAAGAAACATACCCTTGTTTACATCTGTAACAATATTTAAATCAGTCCTATTAATTGTATAACATTTCCACTTGAATTGATTGCTTTCCCACTCTTCTGTGTTACAGTCTAACCTGGACTTTTTTTTTCTTTCTTTCTTCCATTTACTCCTAGACTCGTTTCACTGTTTCTTGAGCTTCATGTTCTTCTGATACTGTGTATTTGTTCATCATTTTGATGCCTTATATCCTGAAGCATTTTGTCTTCAGATATGTTGAATAAAAGCAACTTCCCGAGTTCTTGAAAAGTGCTTTTATTCCTTAATGATTGAGGATTTCTGCTTTTGCTTCTAATGCTGCTGAATAGAAGTTGGCTTGTAATCTGGTTGTCATTGTTTGGTTGCTGGTAAAGGTCTTCCTCCTAGCTTACAGAAGGCTGCCTTTTTACTGTGTCCTTGCTTGATAGTGAAGGAGCAGGTCCCAGAGGGGAAAAAGAGAATTCCCCTCCTCCTCCTCCTCCTCCTCCTCCTCCTCCTCCTCCTGCTCTTCCCCCCACCCTCTTCTTCCTTCTCCTTCTTCACCTCTAAGCTATTTACTACTCAGCCCAATTTTTAAATTTTGAAACAAGGTCTCACTAATTTGCGGAGGGTCTCCCTAAGTTTCTGAGGCTGACCTCAAACCTGCCATCCTCTTATCTCAGCCTCCCAAATACTGGGATTACAAGTGTGCACCACTACACCCAGCTGAGAGAAATCTTCTTATAAGGTCATAGTCCTTTAGGATTAAGGCCCACCCTTAGGCCCTCATTTAACCTTAATTACCTCTTAAAGACCCTGTCTCCAAGTACAGTTTTGTGGAGTTAGGCCTTCCACATACAAGTTTTGAGGAGCTATAATTCAGTCCGTAGCAGCCTCTAATCAGTTTATCATTAGGAAAGATTATTTTAAAATAAAGGCTATATTATTACATCACAAAGTAATAAATACAGTCGAATAAGACCCAGAACCCAAAACATTCCTATGTATAAACTGCTGAGGCCAATTTAAACCTGTAATTGTAAAAAAGAAAATAAGACCCAGAAGACAAAGAACCTAGCACAGGTAAGTACAGATGAAGTTAGCTACACACACACACACACACACACACACACACGCACATGAACACACACATATGTATGTACAGGCATTCATGTGTGTTCACGTAAATGTGTGATAGAATCCTCTAAACCCAGCACACACCTCATACTAATTTCTTTGCCTTTACCTGTTTGTAGTAAAACCTTGTTGGGCCTTATCTTGTTGGAAAAGGCACATGGCAATTAAAACAGCAGTGACAATCTTCTGATCTGCCCTTGTGTGATAGAAAATTCAGATTAGGGGAAGATTATGCTAATGGAAGAGACAATTCTTGGAGCAGGAAGAGCTGTTCGAAATCACTTTTCTGATGGACACGCACTATTTCAATTATTGCACCTAATGGTCTTTCCTTTCTTTCTTTCTTTTTATTTTATTTTTGTTGTTATTGTTTTGGTACTAGGGATTGAACACAGAGGCTTCCTACCACCAAGCTATGCCCCTAGACTCTTTTTATTATTATTCTTTTTTATTTTGAAATAGGATCTTGCTAGGTTGCTAAAGGTCTTCCTAAGTTGCTGAGGCTGGCCTTGAACCTATGATCTTCCTGTCTCAGCCTCTCAAGTACTGGAATTACAGGTGTGCACCATCACGCTCAGCTGAACAGTCTTTTCCTGATCGTCTCCAACAAGGAGCTTGTAACCTTTAGAGGTTTTTTCTTTAGATGGCACAGTTCATATGTGGCCCTGACCCAGCTCCGTGTACTTCCCGGTTGCACCCATGAGCTGTGCTCTACCTGACGTGTAGTGCAAATTGAAAACACTGTCACGTGTAAGAGGAATCTGATATTTCACATGTTAACAGGACAGGTAAGAAAGAGATCTTTTTAATGTCACCGACGGTTGTCACTTTCCTATCGAAAGATGCTCACACTCCTCAAACGGGTCTTTTACAAAAAGCTAGACTGTTAAGTGAAAGCTTTAAAAATAATTCCATTACCCATCTCACAAAGACAGAGTGACAGCCGATCATTAGAAGAAGAAAGTGTTCACGGCTGATGCACAACTTGCAAAAGATGCGATTTCCCCCATTATGAAGGGAGACGTACGGAAACATCCCACCTAGAGAGCCGTGTTTGCTAGTGGCCCACATCATTTCTGTAGCTTCTCTTTATAGATGGAATTCACTGCAAATGCACGTCAAACTGTTAAAGGACATCTACGGACGCCAAGAGCTGGGGTGTTTTGAAATGTCTGGAACTTCAGACACCTCTCTGCTTGCTGTGAGGACCCCTGGAGAGTTCCAGAGCATGTCTAGCCCAGCAACAAGCACAAATGCTGGGAGTCTGAGCACCTCCCTCTCTGTCCTGGGGGTACACGGGGAAATGCATAAACTGGGTCTACAGACAGCAGAACTAGGAGGTCCTTGGAGTCTTTCCTTCTAGCTCCTTGATCGTGTAGATAGGATTTAGATGCCCAGAGTCATTCTGGAATCAAAGGTAGAAGACATCATAGTCTGAGGCATTGGTTCCCTAGTCCAGAGATATTTTTCTTTTGTTTCTACTCTGCCATTACAGCCTATGTTTCTTCATGATGTGACCCCATTGATCTCTGTTTGTTCATTCAGCTCCAGCCACTCAGGTATACGTGCTGTTCTAGAAACACACCATGCAGCCTCCCACCTCAGGGATCTGCTCTTTCCGTCTCTGCAGCATCCTTACTCCCCTCCTAGCCACCTGGGCCACCCCTTTATTCTTTTAGGTCTCTGACCAATTGTCACCTCCCCGAGAAGGCCTTTCCTGATCATTATATCTAAAATAGACTTTCTGCCACCTTCTCTCTCCTTTTCCTGACTTATTTGTTTTCCCAGCACCTCTCAGTGCCCTGACATTATAATCACAATAAAGATAGCTATGCATAATTATGCTTATATGCATGCATGGACATATGTTCCCAGTAAGTTCCATGAAATCAAAGACTTTGTGAGTTTGTGGACCACTATTTCCTCAGCATCTAGTGGGCACAAATAAATATTTCTGAAGGCATCATTGACACACTTGCAATTGTTCACTGTTGTTTATGGAATAAATTGAGAGACTGTTCGGGTGGCAGAATGCTGGGCTCCACTGCTGGGAACTCAGTTCAGAACTTTGGCTTACAAAGACAAGATAGTTTCCTGGTTTCTGGTCTGTTTATCCAATTCCTAGTTAAATTCAAACTCTGTGCTCTTACTATGTTGTGTGAGTAGCTATATTCCCACTACTGGGTTTAATGAGACCCATTCTTTACCTTTTAGTTCAAAGTCCAGTAAAGTCAAATGTAAGGTAAGCTAACTACAAGTCACTTTGTAAACCTGGAGTGGAAAATTAACAGTGCATTAAAGAATATGAAAACACTGGGGAGCAGAGTCTAATTTTGGTCTTCTTAAGAAGGGAAAGTTAACTGGGAGATATCATCCCAAGAAGTGGGATATGGCCTTTGACAATGGCAGAAGCGTTAAAAGAAATGGACCCCGAGGCAAAAGAAGTCCAAAGAAGACAGGGAAGATGAACCATGGATGCAGAGCTGCTGATGCTTAGATTCCCAGCAGCCATGCCCACGCCCATCCATTTATTCTATATTGTCCGCAACTGCAGTCAGGGACTCACTCTTCATACCTGGCTCATAGCCCCATGCACTCGAGGAATATTTGTTATATTAAGTAATGCACACATTAACTAATATAAAAGGCACATTCTAATAGTGGAATAAATAGAATAAGCAAAGGAGACGAGGAATCAGAAGATCCAGCGTGCTAAGCCCTGCTCTACTACCAGATGTATCAGTTTAGGCCAGTCTAATCCCTGAGCCACATCTTTAATTAGTCACCGAATCATCACCAAGGAAGGTAAAACTGGGCAGCTCTAAAACACCTTCCAACTTCGACACCGTAGAATATTATAAAATATTCTCTCAGGTTAGGCACAGGGGTGCATGCCGGTAGTCCCAGTATTTGGGAGGCTGAGACAGGAGGATCACAGGTTTGAGGCCAGCATCAGAAATTTAGGAAGACCCTCCACAACTTAGTGAGACTCCATTTCAAAAATAAATAAATAAGTAAATAGGCTGGGAGCATAGTCGGAGGGAGAGTACTCCTGGATTCAATCCCCAGTACAATCCTATATTCTCATAGGCTATGATTTCCTTGCCATTGGCTAGTGTTAACTGATTTTAGAAGTACATTGTGTTTGCAGGCTTCAGGAAAGTTGTTCTTTTCTTAGTGATGGCCAATGTCCTTTCAAATAGCCAACATGCCAAACCACAATTAGACCCCATTTATCCACAGGTCCATTTCCCAGCAATCTGACTCACTCAGGACCTTTTGATCCTGAACTAATCAGAAGAGTCCCCTGAGCACCCACATTAGCTGTCAGAGAGTCCAGCATTAAAGATTACAGGCATTGCTCCTCGTGCATTTGTACAAAGCCGAAGGAGTCTACATTCCTTTTTTTCATCAATTACTCAAGCCCACATTTCCTCTGCTGGAAATCGACTTCCTCTCTGCTCTTCCTGGTAGGCTCCTACACATTCTTTGAGCTTATCTCAAATTTCCTACTCACCCCTGCTGCCCGCAGAGTTCATTGCTCCGTCTTCCGAGTTGTCACCCCAGCATATGCCTACCTTCATTGTAGTCTTCACCATTCAGTACTTCTGCCATGTTTATTGACAGATAAAGCCTTTTGAGGTTACTGATAATGTGTTATTTACCCTATTTTCTAGGACAAAGCCTGCCATTGAGTAGGTGTGCAGGGAGCATTTTCCTGAGACCTCTGGTATTCTGGTTTCCTGGAACTTTGCAAAAGAAAAACTGGAAGAGAATGGCTGGCAAAGACATTCAGGAGAGACAGGTACGTGAGTCCTAAGCAAAATAACAGGTGACATGGCAAGATACTTAGGGAAGACACAGAGGGACCTAGAGCTAGATTCAGAGCTGTGATGCTGGCTCAGGATGCTAATGGGTGTTTAGAATGACATCTCTGAGTGATTTTAAAATTATGTAGTTCTGTAGAGCAGATGGGAATTCATAATTTCTGGAAATGTCAAATACGCTTCAGAAAGATGTCTATTAAAAGGAACTTACTACACTCAGTTGGTGTTTGACAGGCTCAAGTTCAGTTATCTGGAAAAGGCCAAGATGCCAGACAAGTGAGACATTACCTTGAATCATAAACTGTCGAGATCTGATTAGATGCTATCAGATGCCCAACATTTGTCCAATGTGCACCATGATGAGTCAAAAGCTGGACTCTCAAGGAAGTGGAAAGAGAAAGCTGACACAGATAAATGGTCAGAGGGCAAGTTAGCACCCAACTGACTGGCACTTGGGGTGTGGAGGGCCCTTAGCATAAGGAAGAGAGGTCAAACTAGGCTGGAAGAGATAGGGAGGAAGACCTCCAGTGGAACTTGGGCCAACCCTTGCAGACTGGGAGGATCATGACTAGAAAAGGGGAAGAGGAAATTCTCTCTGATAGAGGCCACTCAAGCAAAGGCCCTAGGTTAGGACCTGCAGGAGTAAGACCAGCAGAGTTTGGTAAGGTGGCAGGAAAGATAACATAGCTGTTGACAGCTGGGCAGAAATACCTGAATCTAGATGTAGTGGTCAAGAAAAAGAGACAAGTAAGCTAGCTGGTGTGTAGGGCAATTGTCTAATCTAGTTTCACCAACATAGTCAAGTCCTAAGTAGCCTGGTTGTTTTTGTGTGTCCCCTATGAAGGTAAAGATGCTCCATGTCTGGAATATCCCTACTTCTCTTTGTCCCTTTCTACAAACCACTTCCTCTTAGGGCTCTTCTTTCGAATGCTTCATCTTAGCAAGGTCCAACGTGTTCATTTTGCAGATAGAGGAAATAAGACAGAGAGATATAAAGTGATACAGCACTAGTGATGGAGCTGAGACTGGAATCCAGGTTCCAGTCCCATGACTCCCGGTTCAAGACTCTGTCCTGTCCATCCCCATTCTGCTCTGCACTTGCTCACAGATTATGTCCTAGCAGGCCGTGGGGCTGTGCAATATTTATGGTAGTGCAATATATATGTATATAAATGCAAGAAGGGTGAAGGGAGTCTCCCTTCACCCAGGAGGATGAAGCACCCAAATATCATCAACATTGACAAGATGATACCCTCCCTAGGCCTAAAAATACAAGCCGAGGGATGGTGCCCCTGAAATCAGAGCCATGACCAAGGGAGAGAGACACAGATATTGTCAAACTTGCAGCCCAGAGGTGGTGGTGGTGGTGGTGGTGGTGGTGGTGGTGGTGGTATTGTGGAGGAGATAAAGGCCCTAATCTCCCTCTCCTACTACTCACTTATTTCCTGGTAAACTAACTTGAGTCCATACAAATGGCTATCCAGAACACAGAGAGAGCCAAGAAGGGAGCATACTCAGTCTGAAGGAGCAAACGGAGATGAGTTATGGAACTGACATGCTCTACTCTGACCCCCACTCCCTGATTCCAAGACCAAAAACAATTTTTTTTCTTCCTCCAGTCTCCAGATGGTGTATAAGTCTGGACACCGGAGAAGAAAAGAGCCCTGTAGGAAATTCATAAAGAGTTGCTGAGGAAGTGGAAAGCCAGTGGGGTGTGGGGTCAGAGTGTATTACTTTTTCCTATGTCTTTAGAACAGAGAACCAGTGCAAGAACACATTAGACTTTGTGAATTGGACTAAGACATGCTAAGATATCAGAAAAACCACAAAAGATTCATCTATTTTCCTAGGTAAATGAAAGAAAAAGAAAGAAAGAAAAGAGAGGAAGGGGAAAGGAAGAAAGAGAGAAAGGAAGAAAGAAATGCAAAAGAGTGAAGACCCACAGGGACCAAAGCCACCTAAGCAGGACTCTAGCATTTTCTGAACAGAAATCCTTCACCTTCCTCAATTTCACAGTCTGCAGGACATTAAACTTCCAACTGACCACACCTCTGAAGCTGGCCATTCTCACGATCAGCTCACATTCCAAAGCAGAGTGTCTCTCTCCACGCAGGATGGAGAATCCTGTAGAGCTCCAGAATCTTCTCAGAAAAGCAGGAATGAAGTGAATGCATATTAGATAGCACCAGTGTTTCTTGATTGATTCTGTAATCTGCTCTGTAAAACTTTTGGTAGCTACTTCAACAATATTGAAGGCAGGGATGAGCCACTAAAGGAGTTCGACCATGAATGCATTCAATTTGAATGAAACAAGAATTCCTGAGAGTTCACAGGCTTTCATTCCTTTTCAAAGCCTTGGGCCAACAATCCCTCTGACATGCAAAGCAAAGGGCAAATCTCCTTTTACATTATATTGAAGGACTCCCATTGGGCTTTGAGGAAACAGTCACCCAAGAGCCCTGGGTTTGAAGCAGGCAAAACCATCTCACAAGTAACACATGCCCTGGTTACCCAAGTACCAAGGTCTGTGGATTGTTGGGGAGTTCAAGTGTTTACTTCACTTCTAAGAGCTAAGTTCTGCCCACCCACTGCAACTCAATAACTCAGTGTTTGGGACAGTACCTCTGCTTGTGTCGGCCAGCCCAGGGTCAGGGACTGGATCTTTCAGGCTCACAGGGAGCTTTGTGCTTGGTATACAGCAGTGAGGTGGGAAATGCTTATTGAGCCAAATCGAAGGTCAGACAGAGGTATCTTTGCCTATGCAGAGTGCTCAGCACTTCTCAGCATTTTCTTTTGAAAACATACTCACTGTAGATCTCTCTGCAAATCAACTTTCACACTCATCCATCTCCCCAAAGGCTGCGTTCTTCTAAGACAAGAATCTTGGGCTCTTTGATTTCTTCCTTGGGATTCTCTCCTCTCTCTCTCTCTCTCTCTCTCTCTCTCTCTCTCTCTCTCTCTCTCTCTCTCTCTCACATACCCCATCGGCAAATCTTGCCATTTGTATTGCTGAATCATTTTCCAACCAAATATTTCTCACACCATCCTAGTAGCTGTCCTTGTCTCTTATCCAGATTATTGCAACAGTACTCAGATTGGTCTCTTTGTTCCTGTTCTTGTCCCAACTTTTCACAGGAGCCAAGGGGATTCTTCTAAAACTTCAGACATGTCATGTCCCTCCAGTGGACTCTCTTTATAGAATAAGGTGCGCTGTCTCTATAAATGACTAAGAGGTCTTGTCTGGTCTGGCCCCTGGCTTATACTCCCTGGTTCCTTGCCTACACTCCAACCACACCACCACCACACAGCCCAGCACTCTGATTCTTCTGGGCTTTTCCACTTGTATTTTCTTTTGCCTGGAATTCTTTTCTCCGAAATGCCCACATACTTTCTTTCCATCTGATTTTGCTTAAATGTCACTTCATCAAAGAAGTCTCTTCTGACCATCTTATGTAAATGATACCTCCATCAAACTCTGGATCCCTCTCACATTGATTCATTTTTTTTCTCCCTGACAGTTATCATCAGTTATTTTATATATTTATATGCTTATCTCTTTGCTATCTACCCTCCTACCTCCCAGCCTCCAGAATGTTAGTTCTTTAAGCTCTCAGATTGTGTTTTTTTAACAGTATATATTCAACGCTTAACATCATGCCTGGCACATAAAAAGACATAAAAAAGAGCTTAATAGAAAGAATTTAATGTACAGTTATTGAAAAAATGCATAAATGGTGAACTTACACAGGGCTTCAGGAGGCCCATGTAATTATAGCCAAAATTTTGTCATGTTTTTTCCAAATTATTTCCAAAATTATCGTCAGATACTCTAAAAGGTCCTTGACCAGTAATTTGAAGGGACGACACAGGATCTGAGTAGACCTCAGGAGTCATATGATTTAATCCTGACTGAGGGGTTTCACCGACCTGAGACTCAGTTTCTTTCATCAATAAAATGGGCAACAATATCGATTTTATTTCTATCATATTTGTAGAGGCCAAAGTTGTTGAGGTCTCTCCTCTGTATATTGCTGTGGTCAAATCATGCCCCAAATGCCTATCTCTCAAGTCTCAAGAAACTCAAAGCTCAATAAAAAAGTATATGGCAAAGTAGTGGTAAATTTTTTTGACTGTGAGATGTTCATAAAATCCAATGTGGAAATTCTGGCTTAAGACCATTCAACTACAAAGAGATTTACATAAAGGAATCTTTTTGCCCATCGTCATCCCAACTTTCCTTATTCTAGCGAACATTTTCGGGTGCCCAGAGAGATAGTGACTTTGGCAAGTAAGTATTTGTCACTATTGCCCAGGAGTTAGCTAAACCTTCGTGAAGAGTGTTTACGTGCCTGGAATACATGTGAAATCCAGAAAGTACTTGGAAGGCTAGAATACAAGAGAAGAGAATTAAAAATATATTTTATTTGTTCTATATACAAAGCCATATGTATTTTGTGTATTTTATTAACCAAGTGCTTACTGAACACCTTTCTAAATCATAGTCATGATGGATAAGACCAGACCCCAACTCTTAGCTATGCTTTAGGAAGAATAAGATGTGTATCTCAGATAAATTAGAACAGGAATAAGCTGAAAGTAGACACTAGGCATATGCTGATTATAGTAGTTCAGGTGAGAAATGGAATGAAACCTAAAGAAGATAGTCACAGAAGAGAGTTGCAAAAATTAAAAAAACAAAAAGTGCTTTGAAGGAAAACATGCCAGGGTTTTGTGCAAAGTGCTCATTACTTGATAACTTCATCTATTCAGTTCTTTTCCTGATCTCTTTCTGCTGGAGACATAAGGATATATAAGCATTATGATAAATTCCATTTGCTTTGTGGCTCCCAAGAGCCAGACATAGTAAAATAGTCTACATGTTAGTGCATATAGTGTTCAGAAGACCCTGGTAAGTAGGTACTGTCATCTCCAGTGTATGGTTATAGAAATGAGCTTAGAAGCAGAGAGTTGAGAACTCCTCTTCCTCCTTCCTCATTAGATGTTTCTTCCATTGTTTTTTCCGTGTACCATGTCTGTAGGGAGTCTCAGAAGTGAGCCACCAAAGCCTGGAGCAGACCTTCTTCTCTGGGTTCTATGACATCATTTATATTTCCCTGAAGTTTGAGGAACATGATGCCCCATTGTCTGAACAGAGAGAGAGATGCAGGTGTAGACAACAGAATGCCTATGTGTATTAGTTTGTTGTTGCTGCTGTAACAAAATATCCAGTTTATAAACAAGAGAATTAATAACCAACAGAAATTTATTTTTTCTAAGTACATGGTTAGGAAGTGTAAGATCAAGGCTCTGGTGTCTGCAGAAGGCTCAGTCTTCTTAGATGGCAGCATTAAGATGGCTTAACAAGGAAGAACAGAGGAGCAAAGAGGTCTAAGCTAGTTCCCTCCAGACCTTTAGTAAGGCATTGCTCCCATTCATAAGAGCAGAGCCCTCATGCCCTCAGTCACTTCTTAAAGAACCCACCTTTTAGAACTGGTGCATTGACATCAAGTTTCAGTATGAATTTAGGAGGGAACGCATGTCTCCAAACCAAAGCACCACAGATTAAAAAAAAAAAAAGTGCAGCCTGACCCTCGGCTCTTAGCCTGGGAATGAGGATGGATGAGCCAGCAGTGTGGGAGGGGGAGAATTGGTTGTGGAGAAGCACATACTTCTCCCAGCTGACGCTCCACGCCTTTCATTCAGCACGCCATGTGAGTGGGAAAGCTGAACACCCAGCCATAGCCAGAGGCTGAGCGATTATACACGTCTGGGCAGAAGCAAAATTGGTGCATAGAATGGACGTCTGTCGAGGCAAGATTTTCAAAAGGATTGGTGCCTACGCTAATAGTTTCTGTTGGCACAAATGAGCTCTGTTCAGTTGAAACTGAACCTCTCCATAAACTCCTTTTCCTCCTGCGTGTTCTCTCTCTCTCTCTCTCTCTCTCTCTCTCTCTCTCTCTCTCTCTCTCTCTCTCTCTTCTTATCCTTTGCTGAACAATACCAAGAAATAATACATTTTTCCCAATTTCCAATGAGAATAAATTAGACTCTTGGCACTGGTGTGCTCCAGTCCTCTCATGAGATGATTGCTAATTTTTCAGAAATTTTGTGAGCTGGTTGTTAAAGACAGCCCTTATTAAAAATTAAATTATATAACTTGCAATTAAATAATAGTGAAAACAACAGTAATAAATACTCAAACTCATCACTTCCTAATTATTTTACTACGATTTACAATTTATTCTCTATGGTCTTGAGGTTACTTATACCATAAAGTGATGTACATATATCTTTCTGAATACATGTTCAGTGAAGTTATCCCGGTAGTTTTAAATTGGTCATGGTTGGATATATTTACACCATGAAAGCATGCAATCATTACAAATCAATTCTAATAAATCAACTGATTTATTAATTTTAAAATTTCTGTACATTAGAAAGTGATGGATAAAATGATAGTAAATACAATTTACCCTTAAAAACATCCTGCATCTATAGGGATTTCATTGTGAATAACACACATACACAAAATGTGAGGAAATATTATTTTTAGTACTTCGGAACAGTTATCTGAATCAGCAAAGAAGTTGCTCATGTCATTGATGAACCAATGAGATTCCAGCATACATCTTCACTGTTTCACATTCATCTTACTTGCTAACTAAAGTGAGAATATCAACTAACATTCATGTCTCAACTACGCGGAATGTTTATCAGTGGTTATCATTGATTGGTGACAGATACAAGACTTTGGCAAAAATCAATGAAAGCATCCTCTGAGGATCAATTGGCTATATGGAATTTACAATAAAGAATGTTATGTTTTCGTTCCGTACATATTGTATGCTACACATGTTTACATTAGTAAAATTTATATTCAACTTATGTATTTATCTATATGCAACTTAACACACATACATATGTATATACATATACTACATATACACACTTTATTTTCTCCGTAGAACTGGTTAGTAAATATTTACCAGCATACCACTGGTTCTTGGAGTCATCTTTTGCCTGATAGGAAAATAGAAGCTTGAATATAATATCACTATTTGGGACATTGGGCCTGGACAGCATTGGGCCCAGGGTGAATACTATGGTTAAATGATTTGGAGACTAAATCTAGGTTTCATAATATTATTAGATTATATTAAAGTACTTTATCATTTTTATCTCCAATGCTTTTTATTGGCTTCTTAGCATTCATTCCTTATCTCCAAATAAAAAATTCTGACAGTGGTTTTCTGACATTGAGGACTCTCAGCAGGTAGAAATATAGCATGTGGTGGAGCTCGGGGTTGAGCTCAGAGAGGAGCTGGCTGGGAGAAAGGGCAAGTTCTCATTTCCTCACTTGAAAGCTTGGTGTCCTAGGAGTGAGATTCCATGCCAGAACAAGCAGGTGGACATTTTTAAAGGCTAGGTTCCTGGCAGCCCGCTTGCCCCGATGTATTTTACCTCTATGTGATACACATTAAGCTCTCTATAAAGGCGGTCAACGGCAAGTCAACACAAGACTCATTTATCAAAAGTAGCTGCTACTTATTAAGAGCATTTTCCACTCTTACTCAGCGCTTGGGGCTTCGTAGACATTAACTTTCACCCTTCAATAGCTCTCCGCGGCCATTATTATTATTATCTGACTCCATGTTCCAGATGAATAAACTAAGTTGCGAAGGTGTTAAATAACTTTTAATAACCAACAGTTGTCAGATCCAAATGAGGTTTAGCCGGCCTTGGTTCATGAGCCTCTGTTTCTAACGCCTGGCTTCTGGCCTCTGCTCTGCCACGAGGGAGATAGCACTAGAGGGTTGGTCACGGAGAGGAAACGTGGTGCATACGTGTCCCCACCCCGTGGTCTTCAGGTGCAGAACAGCTAAGAGTCTTCCTCACATCACAGTGACATACAGAGGCTCTGGAAGGACCTGCTTTCCAGCCAGCTTCCCTATCAGTTACAGAAGCAAATGACACTCGAGCTCACGTGGTCATGACGTGGTTGAACGTGCTGGACTTTGACAAGGGCCGGTGTCCTCAGGCTCCCTAGACAGTCCAGTTCAGCACTGCCTCGAAATAGAGGTGGGGCTCTCAGTTTACATCTCCAACAAACTCTTACAGGAAGAGAATAACAATTAAGTATAAAGAGCACAAATACTGATGCGACCATGTTCCAGGCACCATTTTTAAGGACTTTGCTACATAGGAAACTAATTTCATCCTCAAAATAGCCCTACAACAGAGGGCCTTGTGACCGAGGCTGCTGATTTCTGTAGTCGGCCCTCATTTTCTTCCTGAGCACATAGGTAAGACTCCATTTCCCAGCCTCCCCCTGGGTTGGTGAGTCACGTGACTCAGTGTGGCCAATGGAATGGGAGTGGAAGGCACAAAAGGTGCCTCTTCCTGGTCCTCCTCCACGTCTTTTCACTTGGGGAATCTTTGGAAACCACTTGTGACTGTAGCAAGAAGAGCTATCAGCCTGAGTTCCCTGAATGACTGGAATGGAATTCCCTGCTCATCTGAAAGTCCCCTGAACTATTTTGTGAGAGCGACAAATCAACTTCACTTACGTTGAACTAAAGCATGTTTAAATTATCACCACTACCCAGCTCACTCTCACTAAATGTGATACTATTATCATCATTACAATCTCCATAGAATTAGACAAGAAAACCCAAGTACAGGTAACTTGCCAAAGGTCACATACCTAGAACATGGTACAGTTGGAATTGAAACCCAAGTGGTCTCACCCCAAAGTACCTACCCTTAGCTGCTACATGCTATGTCCTATGAGGAATCGAAGAAGGTGTTCAGTAAGAACACAAACCGTAGAGGTGGAGGAGGTGACACGCCATCAGGTGGTCTCGGGCCCCTTGTTGTATGCCCACCTGCCAAGGAAAAGAGGCTTCCCCAAGGTCCTTCAATATGGTAGTCAAAAGTTTGGACTAGCATCAGTCTCTTGAACCCCACGTCTCTCTGCATTGTCTAGCCTGGCCTCTAAACATAATATATTACTACAAATCTGTGGGGTGCTCTAGCGGCATAGCCTTCTAACACCTCCCCCCATTTTTCCTGATGGGGAACAGAGGCTCAGGAAGGTGAATTACATGCCCAGGGCCACTCAGTTACCAAGTTGGGGTAGAGTCAGGGTTCAAATCCATGAGAC
>PVLC010004437.1:0-11044 GCA_004027655.1 Graphiurus murinus
GGGCGTGGTGGCGCACGCTTGTAATCCCAGCATTCGGGAGGCTGAGACCGGAGGATCTGGGTTCGCGGCCAGCCTCAGCTACCTAGTGAGGCACTCCACAACTTAGTGAGACTCGGTTTCAAAATAAAGAATAAAAAATAGGGCTGGGGGTATAGCTCGGAGGTAGAATGCCCCTGAGTTCAATCCCCAGTACCGCAAATAAAATAAAATAAATAAACAAACAAACGTCAAATTAATTGTATTTCGGCTTTCTTCCACTGAAATGGCCCAGGAGAAATGTCACCCCGCAGTGCAGCCTAATTCACAGGTTTTTGCTTCCAAGGCTGTTTTCCTCTGGAGAAGCCAACCAAGGGTTCTTGGAGCAGTGGCGAATCCCACGTCTGGTTGGCAGCGGAAAGGTACGAAGTGATTCTGGAACAACTCCATTTTATTGGGTCCTAAAACAAAGCTGTAAATAATCGGATCATTCAAAATGACCCAGAACCAATCTGGAGAGGGCTCCCGGCAGCCAAGTGTGACCATGTGGGCAGCATGGGAGGAGAGAGTCGGCTGGCATGAACTGATAAAAAAAATAAAGGTAAAAACTGAAAGCCAGGCGTGGTGGTGCACTCTTGTAATCCCAGCATTTGGGAGGCTGAGACAGGAGGATCCGGGTTCGAGGCCAGCCTCAGCTACTTAGTGAGGCACTCAACAACTTAGTGAGACCCGGTTTCAAAATAAAGAATAATAATAATAAAAAAAATAGGGCTGGGGGTGTAGCTCAGAGGTAGAATGCCCCTGAGTTCAATCCCCAGTACTGCAAAAAAACAAAACCAAAAACAACCAACCAACCAACCAACCAAACCAAAACAAAACAAAACAAAAAACCCAAAAAAACTGAAGTCGTGGGTCCACGATGATACCCACTTAGAGCCGAGGAAATGAACTCTCAAAGAAGATGAATTGCACAGAGCGCAGTTCCACGCGTCATGCAGTCGTGTTGGGCTGGTCAGCTGCTGACACCAGGCAATGTAAATGCAGCAGTCAGAAGAGATTTTTCCCCATCACCACCCTCCCCTTCCTCCTGGAGGCCTGGACCCTTTTGGGTTTCTTTTAGAGAGGGCTTGTGCGAACTGTGCCTGGCTTCTGTGCTGCTGCTCCTCCCCATCTCTTAAAAAAAAAAAAAAAAAAAAAGGTGTCTTTTCTCATTTCCCGCGTTCCCTGCTTTATCCTGGGCCAGAGCGGCTTTTTCTGCGCGCAGATAAGCGACCCCAGCCCGCGCGGAAGCGAGGCCCGCACTGCGTCCGCGGGTGTCTGGCGCCACCGTGTGGCTCGTTCGGGGAACTGTCCTCTCCGTCCCCACACGCTGAGAGGCGACTGGGCTTTCCGGGTAAATTCAGGACAACTCAGACCGGCTTCCCAGAAGGAGGACTCAGCTGGAAAACTCCCGCGGCCGTGGCCCCTGACAAAGCTCCATTGTCACTGGTGATTTAGACACTAGTGGCCCCCGTGCCCTGGCTCTGTGTCTGCAAACGTGTCGCCTCTGCCGTGGGCAAAGAGATGTCACTGTGTGACAGCGGCTTTCCCTCCCACCTGGGCCTGCGGAGTCGGCCTCACTCTCATTCTTCCTACACCTCCTCCTCCTGCCTCCCTCCCTGCTTTTTTCCCTTCCTTCCCTTCCCTCCTCTCTCTCTCTCTCTCTCTCTCTCTCTCTCTCTCTCTCTCTCTCTCTCTCTCTCCTCTCTCTCTCTCATATTTCTTGTCCTGGGCATTAAACCCAGGGGCTTTCTCCCTCTGTGCTACACCCCCCAGTCCTTTTTATTTTTTATTTGGAAACAGGGTCTTGCTAAGTTGCTGAGGATCTTGTTAGTTGCTGAGGCTGGCCTTCAACTTGCCATCCTCCTGTCTCAGCCTCCCAAGTACTGAGATTAGAGGTGTGCGCCACTGTGCCTGGCTAAAAGACTTCTCCTCCTCCTCCTCCTCCTTCTTCCTGTGTGCCCTATTTCCAGCCACCTCGTGGGCACGACTGACTTTCTGGGGTGCTTCTCAGGCTCTTGGTCTCTGGGCAGGGGCCCCCCCTGCCCCGCCCTGCCCAGTCATGTTAAACCACAGTGGCACGGAGCCTGTGAAACTGGGAAACATCAGATTGGGCCCCACACTCTAGTTTCCTTTTGCTGGCTCCTGGGAGACTCAGGCTATCGAGCAGCCAACGAACAAACCAAGCCTGGAGCCCCGACCATCCTCGCTGGAGCAGGAGGATGAGGCTCAGGACACAGAGCCTGGCTCTTGCCTCCTGGCGGTCCTCTGCGAGGGGCTGGGAGGGGCTGGAGGGGAGCCTCAGCAGGAGGCTGCAGAAAGCCAAAAGCCCCAAGTTGCAAAGTCCAGATTCCAGGGCTGCGGAGGAGGCACGTGTTCCAGGTTCTTCCGATGGACTTTGTTCTGATCAGCATTCCTGCGGCCATAATCTAAAAGACCGACCATGTAATTTAGAGGAAAGAAGCTTATTTATTTTCTCACAGTTTTGTGTTCAGTCCATGGGAGGCTGGGACCTCGGATCTCAGAGCATGGTGGCAGTGGGGGGCGGAGGGAGGGAGAGGATGTGGGCTGCGCTCCTCACATCATGGAGGGTGGAAGTGAGAGAGGGAGCCAGGGGTGGCACCATTTATACAATCCCCAAGGCTGCGCCCTACTGGCTGGGTCACCACCAGATAAACCCACAATGGGTTCGTTCACTGCTGGGATTACAGCCCTCAAGACTCACGTAGATCAGCTCCAGACACCGATTTAATTCATCATCTCTTCTATCTAACCATAACAGGCCCCACTGAAGAAAAAAATGTTCTTTTTTTTTTTTTTTTTTTTTTTTGCCGTATTGGGGATTGAACCCAGGTGCATTCTACCTCCGAGCTATACCCACGGCCCTATTTTTTATTCTTGATTTTAAAACAGGGTCTCACTAAGTTGCAGAGTGCCTCACTAGGTAGCTGAGGCTGGCCAGAACTCGGATCCTCCGGTCTCAGCCTCCCAAATGCTGGGATTACAATTGTGTGCCACCATGTCCTGCTATGTTCTTTTTTGTGGTACTGGGGATTGAACCCAGGGGGCATTCTATCTCTGAGCTACATGCCAGCCCTTCTTTTATTATTATTATTATTATTATTATTATTATTATTATTATTTTGAAACAGGGTCTTTCTAGGTTGCCAAGAGTCTTTCTACTTACTGAGGCTGTCCTCGAACTTAGGCTCCTCCTGTCTCAGTTTCCCAAGTACTGGGATTATAGGCATGCTCCACCACATCTGGCTAGGAGGAAAATTCTAAAACTACTTTAAAAAAGCTGGTAGTTGGAAAAATGAGCACCTGAGCAAACCTCAGGAACTCCTACATTTTGCTCCTGCTCTTAAAACTGCTCATCTACGAAGCAGTCACATGCCTCAAAGTTTCCTGGAGATGCCGGCAAATCTTCCACCGGATTACCTTTGTATAAGAGCAGGCCCACACAGCAAGTGCAAGGCCCTGGGTCAAAAATTTCTGGAACAAAAAATTAAGTTCACAAAGTACCCTTTTGGGTTTCTAGCACTAGAAGGTCACACTCCAGAAAGTAGGGCCCCTGGTGCTGTGCCTGCCTGCTTCCTTCCATCCTTCTTTTCATCCTTCTTTCCTTCCTTCCTTCCTTCCTTCCTTCCTTCCTTCCTTCCTTCCTTCTTTCCTTCCTTCCTTCCTTCCTCCTTCTCTCCCTCCCTCCCTCCCTTGCTCTCTCCTCATTCCTTCCTTCCTTCCTTTCTTTCTCTCTCTCTTTCTTCTTTCTATTTGTGGTACTGTAGATTAAACTCAGGGGCATTTTACCTCTGAGCTAGACTCCTAGTCCTATTTTATTTATTTAATTTTTTTTTTCAGTACTCGGGATTAAACTCAGGGGCATTCTACCTCCAAGCTACAACCCCAGCCTATTTTTTATTCTTTATTTTGAAACAGGGTCTCACTGAGTTGCAGAGTGCCTCACTAGGTAGCTGAGGCTGGCCGCGAACCCAGATCCTCCAGTCTCAGACTCCCAAATGCTGGGATTACAAGCGTGCGCCACCACACCTGGTTTATTTATTTAATTTTGAAACAGGGTCTCATTAGGTTGATGAGAGTCTCACTACTTGCTAAGCCTGTCCTGGAATCCACGATCCTCCTGTCTCAGCCTCCCAAGTGCTGGGGTTACAGGTGTACGCCATCACGCCTGGCCCTCTCCACCCACTTTAACTGTGATGACGGGACTTCCCAGGGAAGCCACTTCATTCACACTAAATCCTCCACTGTCACACCTTAATTTGGAGTCTTGTAATTGGAGAAAGATCAAAATGGCCCCCTCCCTCAGATTAATCTTAGATTATGTGAGGACAGTGGAGTGGAACAATTACTGTATTTTTTGTTTATTCTTTTTTTTTTTTTTTTTGTACTGGAGATTGAACCCAGGGACATTCTAACACTGAGTTACACCCCAGCCCTTTTTATTTGTTTGGAAACAGGGTCTCACTAAATTGTTGAGGCTAGCCTTAAACCTGTGATCCTCCGGTTTCAGTCTCCCACGTGCTGGGATTACAGGTGTGCACCTGCACGCCTGGCACAACTACTGTATTTTACCTGTAATCCCAGTACTTGGGAGGCCAAGACAGGAAGATGGAAGAGTGTTAATTTAGCAGATGACAGCAAGCAGGTGCTGAAACTTAAGGATGAGCAACTTTATGCGGCTCGGTTTTTTTTTTTTATTTTTTTTTTTTTGCGGTACTGGGGATTGAACTCAGGGGCATTCTACCTCCGAGCTACACCCCCAGCCCTATTTTTTTATTCTTTATTTTGAAACCGAGTCTCACTAAGTTGCGGAGTGCCTCACGAGGTAGCTGAGGCTGGCCTCGAACCCGGATCCTCCAGTCTCAGCCTCCCGAATGCTGGGATTACAAGCGTGCGCCACCACGCCCGGCAGCGGCTCGGTTTTAATGTATGAGACAAGCTCTTTTTCAGAAAAAAGGATTTTTCCGCTTACAAAAAAATCGGAATGTTCTAAATATTTTAGATTTATCCAGGTGAAAGTAATATTCAGAGACATCAGGATATCACCTACTTGGAAATATGCCTTCCCAACAAACAGCAAGGCCATGAGTGGTAAAAGTCCGAAATGTGTCGAAACAAACTGTTGTTTTTTTTTCTCCCCTCCTCTCCCTCTCTCCTTCCCTCCCTCTCTTCCTTCCTCTTTTCTTCTCTCTCTCTCTCTCTCTCTCTCTCTCTAATTTTCTAAGTTTTAAACTCTGAAGGAGGAGTTTAGCTTTGGGTTAGTAAAGAAAGACCTCACACTGAAGAACTGATAAAAAGCTTAGCCCAGGCGCCATGGCGCACACCTGTAATCCCAGCACTTGGGAGGCTGAGACAGGAGGATCACAGGTTTGAAGACAGCCTCAGAAGCTGAGTGAGGCCCTCTGCAACTTAGTAAGACCCTGTTTCAAAATAAAAGATAAAATAGGGCTGAGGGTGTAGCTCAGACATAGAACGCCCCTGGGTTAAATCCCCAGTACCCACAAAGAGCTTGGCCAGTACTTGAGAGGCTGAGACAGGAGAATTGCAGGTTCAAAGCCAGCCTCGGCAATGTATCGAGACCCTTTTTCAAAACAAAATAATAATAATAAAAAAAATAAGGGTTGGAGGGGTATCTTGGAAGTAGAATGCCCCTGGGTTCAAGCCCCAGTATAAATAAAACAAAATAAAATATAGTAATTATGCTAGTGTGGTGGTACATACCTGTAATCCCAGTACTTGGGAGGCTAAGACTGGAGGATCACAAGTTCAAGGCCAGCATGAGGTAACTTAGCTACAGCCTAAATGTGACTCTGTCTGCTATGACTATAAACACTGGTACCTCTTGTGAACTGGTTCAATTAGAACCCATGCAATCTGGAAGTTGTAGGATTTCATAAAAAAAATTCTCACTTCAACTTTCTGAGAATGATGTAAAGGTAAAATAATTTAATACATTTTTATTTATTTATTTTATTATTTATTATTATTTTTATTTTTTTGTGGTACTGGGAATGGAGCCCAGGGGCATTCTACCTCCAGGCTACACCCCCAGTCCTATTTTTTATTCTTTATTTTGAAACAGGGTCTCACTAAGTTGTGGAGTGCCTCACTAAGTAGCTGAGGCTGGCTGTGAACCCAGATCCTCCTGCCTCAGCCTCCCAAGTACTGGGATTACAAGTGTGGGCCATCATGCCCGGCTTCTAATACATTTTAATTTTAATTTTATTTATTTATTTATTGTGGTACTGGGGATTGAACTCAGGGGCATTTTACCTCTGAGCTACACCCCCGGCCCTAATTTTTATTCTTCATTTTGAAACCGAGTCTCACTAAGTTGCGGAATGCCTCACTAGGTAGCTGAGCCTGGCCGCAAATCCAGATCCTCCGGTCTCAGCCTCCCGAATGCTGGGATTACAAGCGTGCGCCACCACGCCCGGCTTCTAATACATTTTTAAATCAATGAAAAATTAATTGTCATATAGTTTTATCTATCTTGTTACATGTTTTTAATTGAAACTTTAAGTATAACTGGTTATATTTGATTATATTCTTATTTGGCTTTGAATTTTCTGTAGAACTTGAATTTTCTCTAGAATTAAGATAATTGGTAATCATGTTTTCCAAAGACTTCTGAGACTTTAGTTCTACATGCAGTTGACCTGTTATTAAAATAAGGATAATACTAATATATCTGAAGCAAAGTCAAAATTTTCCTACATGAGTCAAAAGAGAGTTCAGGAAAAAAATATTAATATACTGCATTTACAGTTAATCATAAAAAATATGATCTCTCTGTGAGAAAGTTAAAAACTTTGACTAGTTCTTGGGTCAAGATACTACTAATTGGGAAAGCCATTTGATTCTTTACTGTGGTCCTTCATGTAACAACACACAACACGATGTGCTGGTTTATAAAGGAAATGTTGAATATTATAAAGAAGAAATATTATAGCTCACAAAAAGAAGCAAGATAAATTTAAAAACTTGGAAAGTAAGAACAGGACTTAAAAGAAAAGAAGATTGGGCGTGGTGGTGCATTCCTGTAATCCCAGTACTTGGAAGGCTGAGATGGGAGGATCGCAGGTTCAAGACCAGCCTCAGCAACTTAGCGAGAACCTGTTTCTGTTGGTGGGACGGTAAATTAGTACAACCGCATTGGAGACAGTATGGAGGTTCCTCAAAAGACTAGGAAGGGAAGCACCATACGACCTAGTCATATGACTCCTCGGTATCTTTCCAAAGAAACTGAAGTTAGAATACGACAGTGATCCATGCATAGCCATGTTTAGAGTAGCACAGTTTATAACAGCCAAATGTGGAACCAACCTGGGTTGTGTGTCAGCGGAGGAATGGATTACAAAAATGCGGTATAGACACACCATGGAGTTTTACTCAGCCACAATAAAGAACAAAGTTATGTCACTTGCAGGAAAGTGGATGGGACTGGAGATTATTATGCTGAATGAGGTCAGCCAGTCTCCCAAAGTTGAAGGTCAGATGTTCATATGTCAAAGCGGGAACAGAAATAGGAAGCAGAAGGAAGTTCTGTCAAGTGAGAGGAGAAACCAAGAAAATAGTGGAAGGGGAGGGAGGGTGGGAGGTGGGGAGGAAAAAAACGAGGAATGAGGAGGGGACCGTTCAAATAAGGCTACGTACGTGATGTTTCACTATTTCACTGACCTGTATCTGGAGGGAGGAAAGGGGGGTGGCATATGGAAAGAAATACACCAAGGGACGTGTACGTGTGTGTTTGCATCATTTCGAATCTCAGTATGACGTATAATTACGCCGCACCAGTAAAAGTATCAAGAAATGACTGGTGTTTGCGCTTTGAAATGCGCAGTTGCAGCATGATGTGAATGGACTCAACGCCACAGAACTGCACACCTGAGGCTAGTCGGCGTGGCGAATCTCACAGCAACGCCTCTTGCAGCGGCTGAGGGCGCTCTCGCCTAGGGGCCGACAGTCTTCTCCTCTAAGTCCTACGGTTAGCCCCCCAGCAGAAAACAGCTGAAACGGACTCCACACCAGATCAAGACTCACAGAGCCAAAGAGGGAGAAATTAGGAATGCGTCTAGGGCAAAAAGTTGCGTTTTTTCCCCCCAAATCTTTAGTGGAATGATTATATTTATATATTTATATATATATATTTCAGTACTGGGGATTGAACCCAGGGACATTCTACTTCCGAGCTACACCCCCAGTCCTATTGTTTATTCTTTATTTTTATTTATTTATTTATTTACTTATTTATTTATTTATTTATTTTGCAGTACTGGGGATTGAGCCCAGCTGCATTCTACCCCCTAGCTACACCCCCAGCCCAAGTTTTTTTTTTTTTTTTGCGGTACTAGGGATTGAACTCAGGGGCTTTCAACCTCCGAGCTATACCCCCCAGCCCTATTTTTTTATTCTTTATTTTGAAACCGGGTCTCACTAAGTTGCGGAGGGCCTCACTAGGTAGCTGAGGCTGGCCGCGAACCTGGATCCTCTGGTCTCAGCCTCCCGAATGCTGGGATTACAAGCGTGCGCCACCACGCCCGGCTTATTCTTTATTTTGAAGCAGGGGCTCACTAAGTTGCGGAGGGCCTCACTAAGTCACTGAGGCTGGCCGCGAACCCGGATCCTCCAATCTCAGCCTCAGAGTGCTGGGATTACAAGCGTGCACCACCACGCCCGGCTAGTGGAACAAACAAAAAAGAAGTACTGGAAAAATCAAACTTCATTTGATAATTGGATAATTTATTGGGTAATGTTGTAATACTATTTTAGAACCATTTTCTTTTCAGATGATAAATAATTGTGTTTATTTTGTTAGGAAGCTAGATTTTATTTATTTATTTATTTTAGTATAAGAGTAAAGTAACTATAGAACCAAGAATATGAGTATTGTATACAATACTCAAATACTATAGTACAGTCCTGATGAGGTAGATTAGAAGTGTATATGTTAGGTAGAAAAAGAGGTATCGGGAAAATTCATAGAAATATAGTTTTTAGCCTTTTAAAAATCCGGAGAGTGTCGTCCACCCCTTAAAAAGAAAAATTTTGGTTCGGCCCGAGAGAAACGTACAGCCCAGCCCACAACGTATAGCCCAGCCCACCGCCCACCGGAGTCCTATACCCTCTGGAATCCACGTGCCGCTCGCTCTCTTGGACTCCTGCCCGGAATTGGGGACCATGCCCTAAGCTATCTGCACTCCCCGTCTTTTCCTACACCCCAGTTTTCCTCGCCCTGACCTGTTCCTGAAGAATTAAACTGCCAGATGTTGTGACTTGATATGTGTTAAAATTCTTTTTTTCACAATATCAACGAACCTGGATTAGTATTCTATTTTTGGGGTACAGCCCGCACCCCATAACAGTCCTAACTGTATTATTTGGACTGGACTGGAAAAATCAATTATGAATTTGTGCTTTTAAGAGAACAAAAATAAAGCTGGGCCTGGTGGCGCACCCTTGTAATCCCAGCACTTGAGAAGCTGATACTTGGACTTAGTGAGCCCCTGTTTCAAAATAAAGAATAAATAATAGAACTGGGGGTATAGCTCGGGGGCAGAATGCCCCTGAGTTCAATCCCTAATACCGAAATAAATAAATAAATAAATAAATAGATTATAGGTTTTTTTTTTTTTTTTTTTTTTTTTTTGTGGTACTGGGGATTGAACTCAGGGGCATTCTACCTCCGAGCTATACCCCCAGCCCTATTTTTATTCTTTATTTTGAAACCGAGTCTCACTAAGTTGCGGAGTGCCTCACTAGGTAGCTGAGGCTGGCCGCGAACCCGGATCCTCTGGTCTCAGCTTCCCAAATGCTGGGATTACAAGCGTGAGCCACCACGTCCGGCATAAATAAATAAATAGAGAAATAAATAAATAAATAAATAAATAAATAAATAAATAAATAAAGCAAAAATAATAAATTAAAAAACACAAGCGTGAGCCACCACGCCCGGCATAAATAAATAAATAGAGAAATAAATAAATAAATAAATAATAAAGCAAAAATAATAAATTAAAAAACGCACACTTTGTCTCTGTGTCTACTGAAATGGCCAGGGAGCCACGTTACTCCACCATATACCGCGTGGCTCCCACATTCGGTCTCTCGTCCTCATTCCCACTGGAAACACCTGGGGGAGAAACGGCAGATTCTACACTTGGAGCTGGAAGTTCAAGGTGAACCTCAACCCTGACCAGGAAGGCCAGAAACCAAGGAAGCTTAAACTAACAAAATCCCCAGGGCACAGAAGCCACTCTAAAAGAGGGCTGGCCCGAGGTGAGACTACTGGAGACTCAGAAATACAACCATGGCGGAGGTCAGCTGAAAAGTCAGGAGTCAGGGCCTTGCTAAATTGCTGAGGCTGGTGGTGAACCCGCGATCCTCCTGTCTCAGCCTCCCAAGTACTGGGATCACAGGCGTGCACCATCACGCCCGGCTTGGGCTCACTCCAGAACTCTTTTTTTTTTTTTTTTGCGGTACTGCTGGGGATTGAACTCAGGGGCATTCTACCTCCGAGCTACACCCCCAGCCCTATTTTTTATTCTTTATTTTGAAACCGAGTCTCACTAAGTTGCGGAGGGCCTCACTAGGTAGCTGAGGCTGGCCGCGAACCCGGATCCTCCGATCTCAGCCTCCCGAATGCTGGGATTACAAGCGTGCGCCACCACGCCCGGCTACTCCAGACCTCTTGAAGAAGGATTTGGAACACTTGAAGAAAGGTCTCCTGGGTGGGTGTGGTAATCTGTTATTACAACAAAACAAAAACAGAAATAAAAGCTCTGGGTTCTGCAGAAGGTAGCCAGGGTTTAGAAAACGCCTCGAAGTCTGTCCTTGCACCTGGTCCTGGGGTAGCTGCTTCCGTAGTCTGGAGCCGCACACACCAGCTCACTCAGCTCTTGCCCCAGTGAGCAGGGAGCCTGATCACACTCTGGGCCGAGGCTTTCTTTCTCCTTCCTGCCGCCGGCCTTCCTCCACTCCCGCTGGCCCAGGAGGCTGTGGCCCGGGT
>PVLC010004437.1:11144-36144 GCA_004027655.1 Graphiurus murinus
CCTCCTCCTCCTTTTCCTTCTCCTCTTCCTCCTCCTTCTCCTCCTTTTCTTCCTCCTCCTCTTATTCATTCTTTCTCTCTCCATGTACTTTGTCTTTTTTTTTTTTTGCGGTACTGGGGATGGACCCCAGGGGCACTCTACCTCCGAGCTACACCCCCAGCCCTATTTTTTATTCTTTATTTTGAAACCGAGTCTCACTAAGTTGCCGAGTGCCTCACTAGGTAGCTGAGACTGGCCTCGAACCCGGATCCTCCAGTCTCAGCCTCCCGAATGCTGGGATTACAAGCGTGCGCCACCACGCCCGGCTTCTCCATGCACTTTGTACTAAGGCTGAAGAGGAAACTTCCAGGGCAGGCTGGTGAAGATCTGGATTATGGAACAATCACAAAAGTTCAATTATGTACACCTGAGTTACACTGCTTGAACAATGCATCTACCTAGATATTTATACAATAGTCCCTTTTTTTTTTTTTTTGCTATTCCAAACGCTGTCGCAAGGACTCTCTTTACCCACCCTGTGTGCAGGAGACACTGCTGAGCCATAAAGTTGGATCCGCCTTGTGCTTTTGATTCTATTCCTTTATTATTTTATCTTTTTTTCATGACCTGGCTTTATCCTGGGATGGACGAGAGAGTTATGACTTCGATTCCCCTTTCCCCTCGCCAAGTTAAGATACTTAAACAGATGTTGGTGCATCTATCCCCGGAGAGCTGGTGAAAACAAAACGTGCCTCTCCTTCCCTCCTCTTTTTTTCCGGATAGCTGCAAATACTCGCTCAGGGTATTGGCTTCCCCCGGAGCGAGCCGGAGCCCGCTGCGGTTCCCGGAGCCGCCACGAGGTGTCAGTGGAGGTCTTGGCTGGCGACAGCTCCGGGCTGTGGTTGATTTGGTTCGGTCCCCGCGGAGCCTCGGCGTTCTCTCCTGCAAAATAACAAATGTCTTCTGTGGCACAGGGCACTTTCTTCCGGACGTACCCCGGGGAGCTCAGGAGTTTGCATACGGAGCCGAGGAGGCGAGGGGCCTCTGATAATGATATTCAGCGTGCAACGCAGTAGCTCATGGGCAGAGCCGGGTCTCTCCAGCTTTGATGTATGAGATTATTACGCAGAGGTAACGCCGGCCAGGGGATGTGGGGTCCTGGGGGTGGGTGGGGGGTTGAGGTGTCCGTCCTGCACACTGCGGACGCGGGGCGGGGAGAGAGGCGAGGGAATGGGGACCCGGGACCAGGACTGCCCCAGCAGGGCCCGCAGCTCCAGTTGGTTCCCAGGATCCAGATCCGGTGCCCGGGAAGCTGGCGCGGTGCGCATCCCTGCCTAGTCCTGTCCTGGAAGGCAGAGGTGGATCCTGGGGGAGACGGCCGGGGGACCACGGCGTAGCTGCTCCGGACTCCACACCTGGACCGAACCTGAATTATGTTTGCAAGAAGGAGCTCCTCAACCTGCACTTGGTGAAGATGGCCGCTCAGTGGCCGGCGGGGCGTTCCCTAGTGAGGGCCACCGGGTGATGGTCTCTTAGGAGCAGTGGCCTCCTGGCAGGGCTGCCAACAAGAGAGCCAGTCTCTTCCTCCCCGAGTGCCAGACCTCCACTGTTCGCTCTATGCAGACTGGATTTTATTTTTATTTTTAGGATTCTTATTGCCGGGCATGGTGGCGCATTCCTGTAATCTCAGTGCTTGGGAGGCTGAGAGAGGAGAATTGCAGGTTTGAGGCCAGCCTCAGCAACTAAGCGAGACCCTCTTTCAAAATAAATAAAAATATTTAAAAATGGCTGGGATGTAGCTTGGAGGCAGAACATCTTGGGTTCAATTCCCAGTACCAATAGTCTCTTTTTTTTTTTTTTTTTTGTGGTACTGGGGATTGAACTCAGGGGCATTCTACCTCCGAGCTATACCCCCAGCCCTAGTTTTTATTCTTTATTTTGAAACAGGGTCTCACTAAGTTGCAGAGTGCCTCACTAGGTAGCTGAGGCTGGCTTCGAACCCGGATCCTCCGGTCTCAGCCTCCCAAATGCTGGGATTACAAGCGTGCGCCACCATGCCCGGCTCTCCCAGTACCAATAAATAAAATAAAATAAAATAAAAAAGATTCCTACTATGTTTGTACCACCCTTGCTTCATCGTTGAACTTCCCTGCAGGAGTACACAAAGGCTCTTTCTACCCGGGTCGGGGGGGACCGGCTCCTAAGGCCTGTGTATCCCGGTCCACCCCGCTCCTGAACCATAAGACAGTAGTCACTTGCGCTCCAGCTGTGGTCACTGCCACCGGGCTGGCCCTGCAGTGTGGCCTCTCACGCTGGCCTCAAAGCTGTCTGCTCAGCGGATCCTCACCTGCTCAGCTGCTACCCTCCCAGCCAAGACCTGCCCGATCCCCGTCTTCCCTGGGAACCCTCAGACCCCAGCCAGAGCCCCCGCCCGGCTTAGGCGTCCCAGCCCCAGGCCTGTCCACCTGCACCGCTTTCTTAGTCCCAACTCTGGATCCTAATAAACCACTTCCAGCAGGCTCCGGCTGCTCCTGCAAGTGGTGCACCTCTCCTCTGAGGTCAGCAGATCTCGGGCCTCCAGCAGGGACGAGCATTCGGAGCACCATGAAATCCTGTTAGGGTTCCCGGGGCGTCGCAATCAGGCCCCTGCACCTTCTGCCTCCCAGGCTCCCTGCACCCTCTACTGAGATGGAGAGACACGAACACGTACAGACAGACGTCTACATATATGCCCTTCATTTGCATAACTAACAAGGGTCCTCAAAGGGCTCCAGATCACTGCTGCCCTTACCCCGTGGACTGAGAGACAGCCATAGAATTTGTTTGATTTTAGAGCCATTTTCGGACCTAGTTACAGTAAGCTGTTTATCTTTGTGTTTGCAAATGGTTAAAGTAAAAAAAAAAAAAATCTCGAAATATCGACTTTATTTTTTATTTATTTATTTATTTTTGCGATACTGGGGGTTGAACTCAGGGACATTCTACCTCCGAGCTATACCCCCAGCCCTATTTTTTATTCTTTATTTTGAAACAGGGTCTCACTAAGTTGCGGAGGGCCTCACTAGGTAGCTGAGGCTGGCCTCGAACCGGGATCCTCTGGTCTCAGCCTCCTGAATGCTGGGATTACAAGCATGCGCCACCACGCCCGGCTTATCGACTTTATTTGTTGTTGTTTTTCTTTTTTTGGTGGTACTGGGGACGGAACTTGGAGGTGTTCTGCCTCCGAGTTACACCCCAGCCCTCCCTACAATCCTCCTGTCTCAGCCTCCAAATACTGAGATTACAGTTGTGTGCCACCACACCCAATTTATTTGTCGATTTTTATAGTAGGCAATTATTGCATCATCATTGTTATTTTTATTATTATTATTATTATTATTATTATTATTATTATTATTATTATTTGCGGTCCTGGGGATTGAGCTCAGGGGCATTCTACCTCCAAGCTACACCCCCAGCCCTAGTTTTAATTCTTTATTTTGAAACCGGGTCTCACTAAGTTTCGGAGGGCCTCACTAAGTAGCTGAGGCTGGCCTCAAACCCGGATCCTCCAGTCTCAGCCTCCCGAATGCTGGGATTACAAGCGTGCGCCACCACGCCCGGCTTATTATTATTATTATTATTGACCCTGGGGATTGAACTCTGGGACATTCTAGCTCCAAGTGACAACCCCAGCCCTTTTTATTTTGGAAACAGAGTCTCCACTAAGTGGCTGAGGCTGGCCTTGAACATGCGATCCTCCCGGCTCAGCCTCCCAAGTACTGGGATTTCAGGTGTGTACCGCCAACGCCCGGCTTGATGTCTGAATTTGAAGGAATGACTGCTGGTGCAGCAGGGCTGCGCGGGAGGACCAGGTGACAGCCGGGCTGCTGAGGCGGAGGGCGGGCTGGCGGGCTGCCCCTCGCCCTCATTCCCTGCTCTCTCCCCCCAGCCCTGAGCACCACCTGTTTTTGGTGTCTCGACGTTGGGTTCCTCGCTCTGCTGTTCAGTGGTCTTTGCTGTTATAATCTGCAACGCGGGGCCTTTAGAACTCTGCTGGGTGGGAGAGGCTTCCTTTTGGGTCTGGAGCGAAACACAGGCTTGCCTGCGTGGCATTGTTTAATAGGCCTGCAGCCGGGCGTGGTGGTGCACGCTTGTAATCCCAGCATTTGAGAGGCTGAGACCGGAGGATCCGGGTTCGAGGCCAGCCTCAGCTACTAGTGAGGCCCTCCGCAACTTAGTGAGACTCGGTTTCCAAATAAAGAATAAAAAGTAGGGCTGGGGGTGTAGCTCGGAGGTGGAATGCCCCTGAGTTCAATCCCCAGTACCACATAAAGAAATAAAAAATAAAAAAAGGCCTGCAGACTCCACAGCAGGGAGAGAGGAGGGTGTGTGTGGCCAGGGCAGGGGTGGGGGGTTGGGACTGAACCATGCCGTGCTCAGGGTCATGGAGGAAGCCACCTAAGTGTGGCTCACCGATGGGCGGGCGGCCAGTGCGGGACGGGCCCTTGGAAGGGCGGGGGTTGGGGACGCTGGGGACCCCCGAGTTACAGGCTGGAGAGAGTTCTGGTGGTCTGGGCTGAGGTCTGCAAAGTGACTGAGCCTCTCTCTAGTGTCCAGGCCTGTCCCAGTGGACCTCTGTTTGCAGGGCTCAAAGTCCAGCGGTAGGTGGGGCACATGGTCTGTTAGAGCGACAGCATAGCGGAGCCAGGAGAGGGGCTCGGAGGCGGTGAGGAAGGCTGGGCGGGGTGGTGTGTGCCCATCATCCCAGGCACTTGGGAGGCCGAGGCAGGAGGATTACAGGTTCGAGGCCAGCCTGGGCAACATAGCGAGACCCTGCCTCAAAATAAAAAATAAAAAGGGCTGGGGTCGGGGAGAAGCCGGGTGTGGTGGCGCACGCCTGTAATCCCAGGATTTGGGAGGCTGGGCCAGGAAGATCATAGGTTTGAGGGTTTGAGGCCAGCCTCAGCAACTTGGAGAGACTCTCAGCAACTTAGCGACACCTTGTTTCCAAGTTGAAAAAAAAAAAAAAAAGGGCTGGGGGTGTAGCTCAGAGGTAGAATGCCCCTGGGTGCAATCCTCAGTACCACACACACACAAACACACACTCACACGCGCACACATGGAGAAAGAAAAGGAAAAAAGGAAAGAAAGAAGTGGTGAGAGTATTTCTGGGGAACTGAAGCCGATGATGAGGCTGGTTGCCAGTCTCCCAGCCAGACGCCCGCTGGCGCTTCCTGACTCCAGCCTTCCCCTCTGTTTCCAGGTGAGCCCGGGGCCTGCGCCTTTCCCAGCTGGAGCTGGAGTGTGGCCCTCTCCACGGGGAGGAGGACGGGGAGAAAGAGTAGGAGGAGGAAGAGGAGGAGGGGGAGGAGAAAAAGGAGGGGGAGGAAGAGGGGAAGGAGGAAGGGGAGGTGGTGGCGGTTCTGACTTGGATTGAGAGGACACATGCGCGGCCCGAAGCCTGTCCTCCAGGCGCACACCTGCAGTCGGTGGAGCCCCCCCCAACCCGGGACGACGCCAGCCCCTTAGCCACTCCAGGCTTGTCACAGGCGGGACGCCGCAGGCAGGGTGTCCTCAGCTCGCTTCCTCTCTCCCCGCCCCACCAGCTTTGGGGCCTGGCTCTGGCTGCCCCTGGGGGATGTCGCCACTGGTCACCATCGTGCAAGTCCCCGCCTCGCTGGGTCCAGTGAGGAATGTGGTGATGGTCTCGCCGCTGCCTGAACACCTCCAGGTTTGGGGGCTCTGTAAGAGGAACAGGACTGTTCCCCCAACAATGGAGTCCAGGTTCACTCTGTTATCGGCTTTCATTGGAACAAACATTAGATTGTACTGCCTCAGTTTCCCTATATTATCTTGCATTTTTTTGGGGGTGGGGAAGGCAGGAGTCTTGGGGATTGAACCAGTGGCTTTCTACCTCTGAGCTACACTCCCAGGCCTTTTTTATTTTTTTATTTTGAAACAGGGTCTTGCTAAGTTGCTGAGCTTCTCCCTAGCAGCTGAGGCTGGCCTCGAACCTGCAATCCTCCTGTCTCAGCCTCCCCAGGATTATAGGCGTGGGCCACCGTGTCCGGCTCACCTTCCGGTATTTTAAAGCAGTAATGACAGGCAGAATCATAACAGACAGTATTCAGCTAGTTTCTTCAGCTCAGGAATAGCGTCCTGCAAACACTGAAACTCCGTTTCCAAAACCCCACCAATCTGACTAATGCGTGTTTGATGTTCTGCTTTTATACATCGTGGGTAATAGGTGGCATGGGTTGAATCCGCAGCAAGATTATTTTTTTAAAGTAACAAATGACATCCTGTAGTCTCTTCCTTTTTTATTTTAATTTATTTTATTTTATTTTTTGCCACAAGTACAATGCATACCGATAAAAAAGATGTACGTGGCCAGTCCCCGTTGATAATGGCCGTGGCAAAGGCAGTTCGAGGCGTATTAACAACACACTTATCGGCGGAGCAGCACCTTATGCAAGATGCATTTTCCTCTAGAGCGAGGCGGCCAAGGATTCACCCACGCCAGCCAGCTGATGCGTGGCCCCTGGGCCCGCACGCAGGCCGGGGCCGGCCCCAGACGGGGCTTCTCACCTCCGTAATCGACACGACAAGGGTTAGGATTTCCATTCAGCACCACAACAGCCAACACGCAAATAACCAGCAACTGACCTGAGCAGCCGGGCTGCACTCATGTCACCCGAGATAATTTCAGAGACATCTTCCCTTTCGCCGGGAGAGGAGCGTACCTGCTGGCCGTGTCCCTCTGACGAGCTTGGATCCACATTTGCAGGGTGAGTGAGGGTGTTTATTTAGGGGCAGCTTGAAGTTGGCCGTTCCAGATGCCTTTTGTAGGTTGTTGAGACTGGCCTAGAACCTGTGCTCCTCCTGTCTCAGCCTCTCAGGTATTGGGATTACAGGTGTGAGCCACCATGCCGGGCTCCAGACGCCTTTTTTTTTTTTTTTTTGTGGTACTGGGGATTGAACTCAGGGGCATTCTACGTCCGAGCTATACCCCCAGCCCTATTTTTTATTCTTTATTTTGAAACAGGGTCTCACTAGGTTGCGGAGTGTCTCACTAGGTAGCTGAGGCTGGCCTCGAACCCGGATCCTCTGGTCTCAGCCTCCCGAATGCTGGGATTTCCAGACGCCTTTTATGAAATCTCCCCGAAACACTCTAAGGATAGTATTGATGGAAAACTGGGCCAAAGCTGGTGAGCTGACTTTGCCGCCTTTCCTCCGGTGGCCAGGGAGCTCACCAGGCTATGGTAAGCACACCGGACATCCAAGAGCACCTGCAGCTATTTTGAACCCAATCCACGCCACAGCGTCCCTTCTTGGTCCCTTCTCTGGCCTGCTCGGGGAGCCGTGCTGGTGGACTCCACAGCTAGCCTCAGCCAGAGGCCCGGCTCCTGCGACCTCCCTCTCCTTTGGGCTCCTCCGTGGTGTTGCTACTGATAGACCTTAAAACTGGGGGTTAGCAGCCGGGCGTGGTGGCGCACGCTTGTAATCCCAGCATTCGTGAGGCTGAGACCGGAGGATCCGGGTTCACGGCCAGCCTCAGCTACCTAGTGAGGCACTCCGCAACTTAGTGAGACCCTGTTTCAAAATAAAGAATAAAAAAATAGGGCTGGGGGTGTAGCTCAGAGGTAGAATGCCCCTGAGTTCAATCCCTAGTACCGCAAAAAACCCCCAAAAAACAAAAACAAAAACAAAAAAACAAACAAACTGGGGGTTAGCTCAGTGATAAAGTGCCCCTGGGTTCAATCCCCAGTACTAAGAAAATAGATACAATAAATATTTAAAAATATTGTAGTGGTCCATTTGAACATTTTTTTAAAGCAAGGTCTTTTTAAGAGTCTCCCACATCTCGAGCCGGCCATGGTGGCGCACGCTTGTAATCCCAGCATTCGGGAGGCTGAGACCGGAGGATCCGGGTTCGCGGCCAGCCTCAGCTACCTAGTGAGGCACTCCGCAACTTAATGAGACTCGGTTTCAAAATAAAGAATAAAAAATAGGGCTGGGGGTATAGCTCGGAGGCAGAATGCCCCTGAGTTCAAACCCCAGTACCGCAAAAAAAAAAAAAAAAAAAGTCTCCCACATCTTATTATCAAAGGTTCCGTCACATACAAGGCCAGAAAACTGTAAGGAGGATACAATTATCTCTATATCCATCCAAACACCTAAATATACGTCTATATACAAATACCTCAGCATATCGCTGTATACAAATTTTGTAAACAGAAGTTTAAAACTTCGCGTCAACGAATGAGATGAACTCTAGTTTTGTCCTCAGAGTAAAAAGGGTGAGGCAGAAGGTTCCTCCTTTCTTGGGAAAGGCCCACCCCCAGCATTTCTGGGGTCAGACACGCACCGTCTTTCTCCTGTGTCCACGAAAGAGCCAGGTCTCCTGAATATAAAGTCCTCTTTCCCCTTGGGCGGAGACTGGAATCCAGGCTCTGGGAGAGAGGTAGGCGTGAGCTCACGTTAGGAAACTTCCCAAGCTATCTAAACGCCACCGAGACCAGCACTCTGGCCTGTCCCAGAACAGCCAAGAAAGAGCTGATGTCGTCCACTGTAATCTGGGAGGGTTGGGATCCTGGACAGGCAAGATTGCTCATTCTCCTGGGGTTTGTTTAGTTTTTGTTTTTTGTTTGTTTGTTTGTTTGTTTTTTAATCTTACCCTAAGCCAGGCATGGTGGCACACGCTTGTAATCCCAGTACTTGGGAGCCTGAGACCGGAGGATCACAGGTTCGTGGCCAGCCTCAGCTACTTAGTGAGGGCCTCTGCAACTTAGTGAAACCCTGTTTCAAAATAAAGAATAAAAAATAGGGCTGGGGTGTAGCTTGGAGGTAGAATGCCTTTGGGTTCAGTCCCCAGTACACCCCCCCAAAAAAAATCTTACCTTAGACATAGTAGTCTAACATACATATGTTGTGTTAATAAGAACTACCTTATTCTTTAGTTTCAACAGATCTGTGGAAAAGGAAACTAAATGGTCTTTTGGATTCCCAGGTCGTGGGGAGCCAGCCCAGCTGTTGACCCTGTGACCCATGGCAGGTGCTGGAGCGGGAGGCGCCCTCCGTAGAAGGAGGCCTGGCATCCCAATGCAATGCTTGCCTCATCGGTGTGTGGATGAGGATCAAGGAAACCACCAACAGCCGGGCGTGGTGGCGCACGCTTGTAATCCCAGCATTCGGGAGGCTGAGGCCGGAGGATCTGGGTTCACGGCCAGCCTTAGCTACCTAGTGAGGCACTCCGCAACTTAGTGAGACCTTGTTTCAAAATAAAGAATAAAAAATAGGACTGGGGGGTGTAGCTCAGAGGTAGAATGCCCCTGGGTTCCATCCCTAGTACCACAAAAAAAAAAAAAAAAAAAAAAAGAAAACAAAGCCAAGAGGGGCAGACGGCTAAGAGCGTGCCTTTCCCTGTCGATATCCCATAGCTGCCGGATTAAGAATGATGGACAGGAGAACTACCTTCTGCCAATTAATTCCCCAGCATAATTTGTAGCCTGGGCCCATCCTGGACCATCCCGGACTGGCTAACAAACCATGACACCGCTCTAATTTCTCCTTTGGCCCCACACTTTATTAAAACCTAGAGTGGGTTCCATCAAATATCCCTTCAAGGGAGAAACAGAGAGAGGGAGAGAGACCGAGCGACGTTCGTCTCAATGCAATGTGAAAGATTAGAGTTTGCGGGATAAAGGGGGGGGGAAGGGGGAAGGGATTCTTGTGAAACACACGCAGGCCCAGACACACACACACACACACACACACACACACACACACACACACACACACACACCATTTCTCTTTTGCAATGACCTCCTTCTGCCCCATCCATCAGCCTGGGGTTGGCTTATTCTAACTAGCAGATTCCTTTATTCTGTATAACAGGCCCATCAGACACAATCTGCATGCCAATTACTGGCACAGACCCCTTGATACCAAAAAATGGAAATTAGCTGTCAAGAAACGGCTTCAGCCGGCCAGGTCTCTTTCTCTCTCTTCCCAGCTCATATCCACCCTCGGTTGGCGCAGCGCTGGGCTCCCGCCAGGGAGTCCCCAGTGGAAAAAGTCATCTAAAAATACAAACATATTTTATTGTTATTAGTATTAGTTGCTGACTTTCTCAGTACAATGTGAAATTCACCAGTGGGCAAAAGCTGCTTAGGGCAAAAATGGGTGAGAAAGGTTGATTTCTGATAATTGCATTTCTTTGGGAGCAGATCAAGGCCTTCCCATGAAAGGACGTTAAAGAAATGCGGGGATAAGGGATTCTGCCGCCCGGATAACAATTGGAACTTTCACACCCAGGACCCGGCCTGGGCAGGGGTGAGGGACCGAGGCGAGGGGCTCAGCACAGGGCTGCCTCCTAATCGGCTTTCTCAAAGCCAGTGTGGAGAGCTTCCTGCGGACACAGAAACCTCCCCTCCATTTCCAACCCTCTGCAAGCCCCGCTGCTCCCAGGGTCTCCAGAAGGGGGCATGTTACCATGGAGTTCCTCTTCTCTTTTTTCCCCCAAAATCAGAAAAAAATAAAATAAAATAAAATAAAAAAAGAGGAGGTGTATTTTCCACTGTTAACCACCCTCATTGAGTCTCATTTGATAGGACAAAGGAATTCGTATGGGTCACTGTGACTTCAGAGTGTAGCCCGGAAGATTCAGGGGTGGCACCTTCGTTAAAGAACACACACGGAAGCCGGGCGTGGTGGCCCATGCTTGTAATCCCAGCATTTGGGAGGCTGAGACCGGAGGATCTGGGTTCGCGGCCAACCTCAGCTACCTAGTGAGGCACTCCGAAACTTAGTGAGACCCGGTATCAAAATAAAGAATAAAAAATCGGGCTGGGGGTGTAGCTCGGAGGTAGAATGCCCCTGGGTTCAATCCCCAGTACCCCCCCCCCCCCCAAAAAAAGAACACACGGGCCGGGCGTGGTGACGCACGCCTGTAACCCCAGTCCTTGGGAGGCTGAGACAGGAAGACCACACACGTTCCAAGCCAGCCTCAGCAGCTTAGCAACTTAGCATGGCTGGCCGGGGAGGTCTGGGAGTCGGCGGAGCTGCCTGCTGGGACTCTGGGTGCCCCGGAAGCTGCTGTGGGCTCCCGCGTGACGGAGCGGGGTGCGGAGTGGGTGAGGGGACTTCCCCACTTCTGCACGCGGCCAGAGCTGTGAGCGTCCGAGGGTGTGGCTTGGGGAGCACCCGTTGGGTGAGGGTCCCTGGGGTGAGGACAGGGGCCGGCGGGGGGAGCCTCCTGCAAGTGGCTTTGCGGATAGGAGATAGCCGCCGGGGACAAAGGAGACGTGGGTGGGGAGGGAGGGAGAGTGTCGGCTGCCTGAGCAGCTAATGAGTGCGTGGATGGCTCCCTATGAAGACTTATTTATTTATTGGGGGGATACTGGGGATCGAATTCAGGGGCATTCTATCTCCAAGCTATGTCTCCAACCCTTCTATTTTTTTTTTTTTTTTTTAATTTTGAAATAGGGTCTCACTAGGTTGTTAAGAGCCTTGCTAAATTGCTGAGGCTGGCCTCGAACCTGCAATCCTCCTGTCTCAGCCTCCCAAGTACTGGGATTACACACACATGCCAGCACGTCCCACTCCCTTGAGGACTTTTTAAATATAAATAGGTATACTTTATGTCTTTTTGTGGGTTTGGAGTCCCTCTGTGTTATTTTATTTATTTATTTTTGCGGTACTGGGGATTGAACTCAGGGGCATTCTACCTCTGAGCTATACCCCAGCCCTATTTTTTATTCTTTATTTTGAAACAGAGTCTCACTAAGTTGCGGAGTGCCTCACTAGGTAGCTGAGGCTGGCCTCGAACCCGGATCCTCCGGTCTCAGCCTCCCAAATGCTGGGATTACAAGAGAGCACCACCACACCCGGCTAGTCCCTCTGTTTTGTAGGGGGGATTATTCAACACATTAGAGGTCAAAGTTGACTTTCTAAGTCCTTTGGAAAGAAAGAAAGAAAAAAAAAAAGGCTGTTGCTACAATGTCTTAATCCATTGCAGGTGCTTAACAAAATACCACAAACTGCATTATGATGGGATGATGAGAGACATAATGCACTAATAAAAGCACATTAAAAACAAACAAACAAAAACAAACAACATAAACTGGGTAGATTACAGACAATGGGACTCTGCCTCTCACGGTTCTGGAGAGGGGAGGCCCAGAGTCAGAGTCCTGGCAGACGTGGCCCGTGGCGAGGGCCCGCTCCTTGGCCCATGGACGGCGCCTTCTGGATGTGTCTTCCCTGGGTGGAAGAGGTGAAGGCGCCCCCGAGGGCCCCCTTCACGGCACCCTGTTCACCACCCAAAGGCCTCACCTTCTCATCCCATCCCCGCAGGGGTCACAACTTCAACAGAGGAACCCTTTGTGGGGAGGGGAGAGAGGAACAAACACTCAGGGCAGAGCAGATGAGGGACAGGCCACTTGTGCTCCCCGCCGCAGGCAGCCCCCTCCTACGGCTCCTTCCCCCGAGTTCTGGGGACATGGAACCTCGAGCAAAGCTCTTCGGGGTCAGGCTGGTGTCATCTCAGGCCCTGTGGGAATTCCTTCATGTCCCTCTTTATTTTCGTCTGGCTGCTGTGACGTGTGGCAACTCTAGACAGAGCCAAAGCCAGCTTGTGGGGAACCTTTGCGTGAGTAATGGAAGGTGCCCTTTTCTTGGGGAACAGCACCGTGCGGGGTGCACAGAGAGGAGAGGGAGCAAGGCTGAGCCCCCACTCGCCCCCTCCGCTGGGCGCCTTGCACAGAACAAACATGGGCAGGGGGGTCACTTTCTTCTACCTTCTCACTTGTCAAAGGAGCTGCCATTGTCAACTGAATAATGTGTCTCATTTTCAATATCATCCACCCATCCATCCATCCATCCATCTATCCATCCATCCATCCATCCATCCATCCATCCATCCATCCAGTGGAACTGGGGATTGAACCCAGGGGCATTCTGCCTCTGAGCTATATCCCCATCCCTATTTTATTTTGAAACAGAGTCTCACTCAGTTACCACACCACTGGCCTCGAACCAAGAGCCTCCTCTCTAAGCCTATCAAGGACTGGGACTACAGGCGTGCCCCACTGTGCTCAGCTCCCTGCGTTTAAAAAATTACTGCCCCAAGTTACCTTCTGTTCCCGTAGGGGTGTGTGTGTGTGTGTGTGTGTGTGTGTGTGTGTGTGTGTGTGTGTTTGTGATACTAGGGATTGAATTTAGGGGCTTTCTACCTCTGAGCTACACCCCCAGCCCTATTTTTTATTCTTTATTTTGAAACAGGGTCTCACTAAATTGTGGAGGGCCTCACTAGGTAGCTGAGGCTGACCATGAACCCAGATCCTCCAGTCTCAGCCTCCTGAATGCTGGGATTACAATCGTGCGCCACCACACCCGGCTAGGTATGTATTTTTAAAGCATAATTCTCTAAGGGTAGGTATGAGTTTGTTATTGCCAGTTGGTTTCAACTGAGAAAATAACCACTTAAGTTGTTTCAGCAGAAGGAATTTAATGCGGGGAATTGTTTAAGTAGGTGACAGAGGAGCTGAGAAGACAGACAGTGGATGAAGCAGAAATTAGCATCCCTGGGGCGGAGAGACAAAGGAAGGAGGGGGCAACTGTGAGGTTACAAACCTAGGGACCCACGGCCAACCACCTCGGGCCAGAAGCGTGGAAAGAAAGAAAACTCTTGGTTCCTCTGAGCACCATTAAGCTCTAAAATCATCTTTCTTCTGTCCTTCTTCTTCTTCTTCTTCTTCTTCTTCTTCTTCTTCTTCTTCTTCTTCTTCTTCTTCTTTTTTTTTTTTGCGGTATTGGGGATGGAACCCAGGGGCATTCTCTACCTCCGACCTACACCCCCAGTCCTACTTTTTTATTCTTTATTTTGAAACAGGGTCTCACTAAGTTGCGGAGGGCCTCACTAGGTAGCTGAGGCTGGCTGTGAACCTGGATCCTCCAGTCTCAGACTCCTGAATGCTGGGATTACAAGCATGCGCCACCACGCCCGGCTTCTCCTGTCTTCTTTTCAAATAATAATTGCCTACAAATTTTGAATCTCCTAGCTAAAATTTGTTACTTTACAGCTAAATACACCCGATGTAATGTTTATCCAAGTCCTAAAGGCCCGTTTACATGATCCACCGCATCACATTAAATAAGCTGCATTTATATTCGCCCAGGCGTTCGAAGGCCAAGGCCACAGGGACCCGCAGGCCTGGCCATGGGAACAGACAGAGATGCTGTCCCTGGGCTGCAGGGGAGCGCTGGAGGTGCTGGTCTGTGATGAGAAGCTGAGCCGGGGATGAAGCGCACTGGAATTCAGATCCAGGGGCTCTGCTGGATGCCACGACCAGGAAGTCCATTCAGCAAACCCGGCTTCTGCATTCCTGCTGGGTCCCCAGGGAAGTCATCTCCATCCCCTTTGGTTTAGCCACGGATGCAGAGCTTCCTGATTGGGCCACGCAGAATAAACATCCAATTATCCTATTTATCCCGGAAGCTCCCCTGAGCCTTACATTCAACAATGCACTCAAAGCTCTCCTCTCCTGTCTCTCTCTGGTTCTGTGATCTAAGATCAGCGAAGTTAATGGAAAAAGAGATTCCTTGAGGCAAGACCTCATCTCTCTTCACTGATGATTTTCAGACCATGGCTGATTTATTGTGAGCTCCAGAGTCGCATCACCTTGCAGATAGGATGGGACCAATATTTGTTATGAGAGCTATTGAAGAGTAAGTTCATTCTGCCCGCTTCCCAGGTACGGTGTTGCTCTGCACAAAGAAAGCTCTCATGCTCCATGTGGAAATTGGCCTTGTAATGACCAGAGGGTAAACACTTTGAATTTTATCTTGCCTTTCACCCTTTGTGCATCAGAAAGCTTTTTTTTTTTTTTAAATTTATTTATTTTTGCAGTACTGGGGATTGAACTCAGGGGCGTTCTACCTTTGAGCTATATCCACAGCCCTATTTTTTTTTATTCTTTCTTTCTTTCTTTATTTTGCAGTACTGGGGGTGGAACCCAGGGGCATTCTACCTCCGAGCTATACCCCCAGCCCTATTTTTTATTCTTTATTTTGAAACCGGGTCTCACTAAGTTGCAGAGTGCCTCACTAGGTAGCTGAGGCTGGCCGCGAACCCGGATCCTCCGGTCTCAGCCTCCAAAATGCTGGGATTACAAGCATGCGCCACCACACCCGGCTATTCTTTATTTTGAAACCGGGTCTCACTAAGTTGCAGAGTGCCTCACTAGGTAGCTGAGGCTGGCTGAGAACCCGGATCCTCCGGTCTCAGCCTCCCAAACGCTGGGATTACAAGCGTGCGCCACCACAGCCAGCTCATAAAGCTTTTTATAGTTCATCTCACAACCACTTTCACATTACACGGGACCCAAATGGTATGGGGTTTCTATAATTAATTTCCATTATTATTATCATAGAAAAATGTTTACTGCTTGCCAGGTACTGAACTAAGCACTTGGCAAAAGCTAGCTCAGTTGAGTCCTCACTACAATCTTATGGCCAAGGGCTGAACTGTACTCCTAGTCCTCACCCCCAGCACCTCAGAAGGTGTCTGTCTCAGGTAACCTTCTCACCACCGTAATCCAGAACAACTGACCACACAGTGCAGAGGAGGAAGATTTATGTGCTCACAGTTTGGGAGATTTCATGGGTTCAGTCCATGTCAGGCTGGGTCTGCGGAGCTCAGGGCACGGCGGTGGAAAGCAGAGAGAGGGAGAGAGCGAGGGCTCTGTTCTCACATCATGGAGGCTGGAAGCGAGAGTGCAAGCCAGCCAGCCAGCAAGCAAGCAGATTGAAAGACAAGATCACAGGTCCTAAGGCTGCACCCCAGAGACCCATCTCCAGCCACACTCCATCCGCCTAGGTCACGACCCAGTAAATCCATTACAATGGGTTTATTCGTGGATGAGAGTATAACCCTCATGACTTAATTACATCAACGCCGAGCATTAATACACGAGCTCTGCAGGGAACATGCCATGTCTAACCCTAATAAGTGACCTTATTTGGCAGTAGGGTCTCTACTGAGCTAGTCAAGTTGAAGTGAGATTATTAGGGCAGGCCCTAATCCAGTATGAATAGCATCCTTATAAAAAGGGAGTTATGAAGCCAGATGAGGTGGTACATGCCTGTAATCCAAGTATTTGGGAGGCTGAGATGGGAGGATCTCAGGTCCATGGGCAGCCTTAGTAATTTAGTGAGACTCTCAGCAACCTAGTGAGACCCTGTTTCAAAAACAAAACCAAAGCCGGGCGTGGTGGTGCACGCTTGTAATCCCAGCATTTGGGAGGCTGAGACCAGAGGATCTGGGTTCCCAGCCAGCCTCAGCTACCTAGTGAGGCATTCTGCAACTTAGTGAGACCCAGTTTCAAAATAAAGAATAAAAAATAGGGCTGGGGGTATAGCTCAGAGGTAGAATGCCCCTGAGTTCAATCCCCAGTACCACCCCCCCCAACAAAAAACAAACAAACAAAAAAAACCCCAAAATAAAAAGGACAGGGGGTATAGATCAGAGGTAGAATGCTCCTAGGTTCAATTCCCAGTAAGGGAAAAATGTGGACACAGAGATACACATACAGGAAGAGGATGCAAAGGGACATGGGGGAAGGCAGCCACCGGTAAGACAAGGAGGGTGGTCTGGAACATCCTTCCCTCATGACCCTCAGAAGGAGCCAAGCATCTGAGCACAGTGGTGCATGCCAGTAAACCCAGTACTTGGGAGGCTGAGACAGGAGGATCACAGGTTCAAGGCCAGCCTCAGCAACTTAGTGAGACCGTGCTTCCAGATAAAAAGTAAAATAGGGCCAGGGGTAGAAGGCCCCTGGCTTCAATCTTCAGTAATGAGAAGAAGAAGGAGAAAGAGAAGAAGAAAAAGGAGAAGAAGAAGGGGGAGGAGGAGGAGGAGGAGGAGGAGGAGGAGGAGGAGGAGGAACAGGAGGAGGAGGAGGAAGAGGAGGAACCAACCCTGGAAACTTTTTTATCTTGGATTTGTAACCTCCAGAATTATGAGCCAATAAATACCTGTTACTCTTTTGTGCCAGCCCTAGCAAATTAATATAGGAAGTATACTAGTATTACTGAATTATTGTTATTATTATCTCCATTTTCAGATAAGGAAGCTGAAGTACAGAGAGAAGTAGCAGGTCGCCCGAGTTTACAAAACTCAGTAGAAGACTGTGTGCCCAGCACTGTGGGTGGGCATGGGGTCGCTGGAGGTGCCCCAGGCACCCAGATGTGCAGGAGGCAGTCAATGGAGCAGGTGCCTGGCCGCCGGATGCAGAGATCGCAGGATTCCCCTCTTTCCCAAGTCTTTAATTTCTGCATCAGTGGCTTTTGTGTGCAAGTGGGTCCGATGTTTGTGTCACTGATGGGAGGGCCCACGGTGTTGGTTTTCAGTACTGGGGATTGAACCCTGGGCATTTTACCTCCAAGATATACTCCCAGTCCTATTTGTTAATTCTTTATTTTGAAACAGGGTCTCACTAAGTTGAGGAGAGCCTCACTAAGCAGCTGAGGCTGGCTACGAACCTGTGATCCTCCTGTCTCAGGCTCCCAAGTGCTGGGATGACAAGCGTGCTCCACCACGCCCGGCTTGGGCAGGGTTTAACAGGCCTGTCACTGGTGGAGGCTTGGTGGACAGAGGCTACGGCCCTGCAGGGGTCTTCATGCTTCTTTGGCCAAGATGGACTGGGGTGGCCGCTGCAACTCTGTGCAGATTGCAGGAAGGGACAGATCTCAGGAAGCTCAGAGCCTGGCGGAGAGGGGGCAGAGGAGCGAGGATCCAGGCACACAGTGACTCCCCTGCTCCTCACCCTGGTACCCGGGGTGTAGTCCCGGGCTGTCTCTTTACTCAGTGGCTTCCAGCCGGCGGCTGGAGAGACGGACCCTGCGTATCTATAGAAAGACAGGCAGAGTTTTCTCTTCTGATCGTCAGCCCTGGGGGGACTGGAGGCCAGACTGTCTGCATAGGATGGCAAAGTCCTCATACCCCGGGGAGGGGGGGTGCGGAGTTAACATTTTCTCTGCCCCCCTTTATTTATTTAATTTTTTTGCGGTACTGGGGATTGAACTCAGGGGCATTCTACCTCCGAGCTATACCCCCAGCCCTATTTTTTATTTATTCTTTATTTTGAAACAGGGTCTCACTAAGTTGCGGAGTGCCTCACTAGGTAGCTGTAGCTGGCCGCGAACCCGGATCCTCTGGTCTCAGCCTCCCGAGTGCTGGGATTACAAGCGTGCGCCCCCACACCCGGCTCTGCCCCCCTTGAGTAGGTGTTCTTTCCCCCCATTTTGCAGATTGAGGACACTGAGGCAGGAGAGATGAAATGAGACACACAAGCGTACAGTGGTGGGAGTGGGGTTCGGGCTCTTCCTTGTTCTCCTACTGGGTGGATTGTCTCGGGGTTCAGGGGCTGCTGGGAAGGAGGCAGAGTCTCAAGAGGGGGTCCCAGCTGGGCAGGTTGGGGAGCACCTGCCGAGAGCCACTGAGTTCCTGTCTCTGCACCGTGAGAAGGTAATCAGGCTTAAGTTTCACTTGGCCTGGTCCCGTCTGACAACTTACTGGGAATAAACACTGGAGATAGATTAAATAAAAAAAAATAATAATAATAAAAAAGGAAATATCTCTCCTAAATAAGCAATAATTGTCAGGGATTAGACATTTCAATTCGTATCCTGCAAGGGCAGCCCTTCCAAAATATAAACCAAATTTTGGTTAGTGAAGAGAATACTTAATATTTCCATCCAGAGCACTGGCTGGTCCTCGGCTGTTCCTAGAAAAAGGAGGAAGAAATTGCTTTATCTCCATCTGCATGGCTGAAAAGGTCACCAGGGTAGGCCCTGCCAGCCAACGGGAAACCTGACCAAGGACAGACTCCAGCCAAGACTCTGGAATGCAAAAGCCACTTGGATACCCAAATGACAGATTCCCGGCTTCAGAAATTAAACGTCACCTGTAGCAATAGGAAGGGGATGTTAGCGGCTTAAAAATATTAATTTTCTCTGCTACAAGTTGTTTACTTGACAGCTGGTGTCCTACTTTCAAGCAAGATTGCTTGTGGTCCTTAATAAATGTCTGGTAATTTGGTTAAAAACTAGCACTTCGAAACCTGCCTTTGGCCCTAACATTGGAGCATTGAAGATGGATTCCTCAAATAATGGGAAATCGAGGATAAAGGCTTCACAGCCTAGTGGTCCTTGTTCCAGGCATGAGGGAATTGAGATAAAGAACAGCAGCTCTCCAGGCTTTTGCATTTTTATGGAGAGTCAGTGTACAAATGTGAAAATTTACATATTTAAAAGAATATCTTAGCCGGGCATGGTGGTGCATGCTTGTAATTCTAGTACTTGGGAGGCTGAGACAGGAAGATCACAGGTTCATGGCCAGCCTCAGCTACTTAGTGAGGCCCTCTGTAACTTAGTGAAACCCTGTTTCAAAATAAAGAATAAAAAATAAGGCTGGGGCGTAGCTTGGAGGTAAAATTTCCCTGGGTTCAGTCCCCAGAACTGCAACAAACAAACAAACAAACAAACAAACAAACAAACAGAAAAACAGAAAAGAATATTTTAGAGTTGGGCATGGTTGTGCACACCTGTAATCTTAGTACTTGGGAGGCTGAGATGGGAAGATTGCAGGTTCGAGGCCAGCATCAGCAATATCGCAAGACTTTGAGCAACCTAGGGAGATGCTGTTTGAAAACAAAAAATAAAAAGGGATGGGGATGCAGCTCAATCCCCAGTAAACACACACACACACACACACACACACACACACACACACACACACATACACACACACACACACACACAAACACACACAATTTTACTAAATGTTCATAAATATTTTTCTGATTTTTACTTGGAGGAAATGATAGATTTCTATGCAGATGTCAGAAATAATACAGAAAGGCACACAGTCACAGTTTGTCATTGTGTGTGTGTGTGTGTGTGTGTGTGTGTGTGTGTGTTCATTTTCTTCATCTTATGATATTTGTGAATACCCTTCTGCTTAGCCTTTCTGGTTGCTATAAATCATGCATATGATACCATAGCATCACCCTAGCCTGAGTCACTCTGGACCGACCTCCCAAGTGCAGGGATAAATGGCTGCAGTTCTTATATTCAGTTAATGTTATCAGGGAAGGATTTAGCCACATGTTTTAGAAGCCCACGCGATAATGAAATTTACTTCTACTTTGCCCTTACCAATGACCATAAAACAAGCCATTAAAAAAAATTGAAATCAAAAGAGGATGAAATAGAATATTTGCATCTAATATGCAAGGTAAGTACAGTTGTGGTATTTAAGGCAATAGAAGATATAATCAGAAACAAAGTGAATCGAATTGATTATAATTTTTACTATTGCGAGTAAAAAATCTGAACTGGGTAAAAGGAAGAAATTACAAAATTATTTTAACTATGACATATAAGGCTTGCAGCTCCAAATAGATAAAGAATTGTGCAATTGGGTTGTATAATTCTGGGTTGCATAATAATGGTTAAGACCCCAGTTCTAATTGACAATTTATCAAAGATATGAAGATATTATTTATATATAAAGAATATGTTAACATCTTTAATTGGTATTATAATTATAACATTGCCATACCATCCTAGTGGATAGATTTGCTCGATGGGAATGTCTTTTGTATTTTGTTGCTTTACAAATAGTAAGCTAACATGAAAAAGTATTGAGCCTGAACAAGAATGAAAGAAACAGGGATTTGAACAGCTGTGGCGTGTCAACATTAAAGTAGTCAAAATAGATAAGATGGATAAACCCCACTGTATTAGATTCTACACAGAATACTCAATGCATTGCTGGCCACCTTGTAAGCTGTCCCTGTTTTTCTCAAGTGCAATCTGTAATAATAAGAACCATGAAAGTGTTGATACCCTTTGATTTGGTAATCCCACTTTTGGGAATATGCCCTAAAGCAATAATCCAAAGTGGAGAAAAAAGTTACTTATGCACAGGTATTTCTGGCAGCATGTTCCTACTGGAGGAAGATGGAAAATTACCGGGATGCCCAGTGAATGGGGATGGCCATGCAAACCAGGGTGGATGGGAATTCTCTGTGACCACTGAAGTTGAAAAGTACATGGCCAAAGCCGGGAGTGGTGGCACACGCTTGTAATCCTAGTACTTGGGAGGCTGAGACAGGAGGATCCGGGTTCATGGCCAGCCTCAGCTACTTAGTGAGGCCCTCCACAACTTAGTGAGACCCTGTTTCCAAATAGGGCTGGGGGTGTAGCTCGAAGGTAAAATGCCCCTGGGGGTTCAATCTCCAGTACCGCAAAAAAAAAAAAAAAAAAAAAAAAAAAGGAATATGGCCCATGTTCATATGTGAAAATGCGTCTACATCACAACGCTAAGTGCAAACAAAGCAGAATGTAGAATAGAATCGCGGCTGTTACAGCTTCATAGAAATGGAGTCTGAGCTTTGACGAGTCTGGAAAAAGTGTAGGTATAACTATCTGAGAGTTTTAAATTCATGGGATATTTTCTCTATAAATATTATTTAAATACTTTTTCTCTTTTGTGGTACTGGGGATTGAACCCAGAGGCATTCTATCCCCAAGCTACACCCCCAGCCCTATTTTTATCCTTTATTTTGAAACAGGGTCTCATTAAGTTGTGGAGGGCCTTGCTTAGTAGCTGAGGCTGACTGCAAATCCGTGATCCTCCTGTCTCAGTCTCCCAAGTCCTGGGATTACAAGCGTGCGCCACCACGTGCAGCTGAATGTTTCTTTGATGAGGATGAAATGGTGGCTAAAAGTTCATCATGTGCGTCAGTGTTTATCTTTCTGAGCACACTGGGTGTGTCTAGCTTCTCTTGGAGAGCTGACTTTACTGTGACCTCACCACTTCTGTGACGGGGTTATCACTCCTGCAAGAGCCTGTTGTCTGTCCAGGAGCCACTGCAAGGATACTGCGGATACCTGTGATTCCCCTCCTTCTCTCTTCCAGATATACTTCTTACTTTTCCCTGAAGTTAACATGTCTGTGGAATGTCAGAGGAGGGACCCCAACCAATGTAGAGTCAGAGAGGGTTGGGCTGGGTAGCTGAGGGTCTGACCTACTTGTCTTGTATGTATCTTGTAAGGCATTACACCTAGGTAATGTTTCCTTTTTTTTTTGGCGGTACTAGGGGTTGAACTCAGGGGCGTTCTACCTCCGAGCTACACCCCCAGTCCTATTTTTTATTCTTTATTTTGAAACCGGGTCTCACTAAGTTGCGGAGTGCCTCACTAGGTAGCTGAGGCTGGCCGCGAACCCGGATCCTCCAGTCTCAGCCTCCCGAATGCTGGGATTACAAGCGTACAAAGATATATGCTCCTCTGGTGTCTCTCATCTGCTCTCTGGGATTTGCCATTGATTGGGTAACAAGTTCTTCTTCCTTTTTTTATCTTTGTGATACTGGAGATTGAACTCAGGGGCACTCCACCTCCGAGCTATATCCCCAGCCCTATTTTTTATTCTTTATTTTGAAACCGAGTCTCACTAAGTTGCGGAGTGCCTCACTAGGTAGCTGAGGCTGGCCGCGAACCCGGATCCTCCGGTCTCAGCCTCCCGAATGCTGGGATTACAAGCGTGCGCCACCACGCCCGGCTCCTATTTTTTATTTCTTGAAACAGGGTCTCATCAGGTTGCTGAGAGTCTTGCTACATTGCTGAGGCTGGCCTTAAACCTTGATCCTCTTAGCTCAGCCTCTCAAGTCCTGGGATTATAGTTGCACACCACCACACCCAGCTGGATTACATGTTCTTAGATTCATAGAAGGGAGAGAACACCACGGGTCATTTGTCCCATTCTTTATATTTAGTCAAATTGTTCCAAACAGGGTATGTGTAAAACAGTTTGTCTTAGGGGCACACAAGCCTCAGGACATAAGTCTGGTAAACTCTCCCAGAGAATTAAATATACTCTAAGGAAAGTTGTTTGAGTATTAGAATTCGGGAGTACACATTATGGGGTAAAATATAAGTACTGCATACATTTCAAGCTTAAAACATAACAAAGGTCAAACTTGAAGTAAGAAAGTATTATGGTTGGATACAGTCTGCCCCTTCAAAGAGCTCATATACCAATGCTTGGAGCTGATGGAACAAAGTCACGAGGGTCATAATCAACATACATGAGGGAGCCGGGCGTGGTGGCGCATGCTTGTAATCCCAGCATTCGGGAGGCTGAGACCGGAGGATGCGGGTTCGAGGCCAGCCTCAGCTACCTAGTAAGGCACTCCGCAACTTAGTGAGACTCGGTTTCAAAATAAAGAATAAAAAATAGGGCTGAGGGTGTAGCTTGGAGGTAGAATGCCCCTGAGTTCAATCCCCAGTACTGAAAAAAACAAAAAACAAAAAACAAAAAACAACAACAAAAAAAACATACATGAGGGTCTGCTGGAAACAAATAAGGCCTTGGGAGAGACCAGGGCGCGAAACCTGGCTCTGCCACTTACTCATTTTGTGATCTCGGGCAAATCACTTCTTCTCTCTGAGTCTCAGCTTCCTTCCCTATAAAACAGGGGTAATGATACCTCTTCTTACAGTTCGAGGACTAATTATAATCAAGTACCCTACGCGTACACATCATCGCTGTAGTTAGCGATTCTCTGGTGGGTTGCTGAAGTTGGCGCGGGTGTGCAAGGGGCCCGCTAACAGTGATCGTAGGCAGCACTGGATTCTGACAAGTCTTCTTGGTAGGTCTGGAGCTGACCAAGAGATCCAGCACTGTTGGTGCAGGTTAAATGTGTAATAGCTAGCTGGGCGTGGTGGTGCACACCTGTAATCTTACTACTGGGGAGACTGAGACAGGAGGATCGCAGGTTCAAGGCCAGCCTCAGCAACTTAGCAAGACCTTGGGCAACTTAGAGAGACTCTTTTTTATTTTTATTTATTTATTTATTTTGCAGTACTGGGGATTGAACTCAGGGGCATTCTACCTCCGAGCTATTCCCCCAGCCCTATTTTTTATTCTTTATTTTGAAACCGAGTCTCACTAAGTTGCAGAGGGCCTCACTAGGTAGCTGAGGCTGGCCGCGAACCCGGATCCTCCGGTCTCAGCCTCCCAAATGCTGGGATTACAAGCGTGCGCCACCACGCCTGGCTAGAGAGACCCTTTTTTAATATAAAAAAATTAAAAAGGGTTGGGGGTGTAGCTTGGAGGTAGAGTGACCCTGGGTTCAATCTCCAGTACCCCCTACACCCCTCCCCCGCCAAATAAATTGTAGTAGCAGACACTGACTGCAGACTCATGGCTGTGTTTGGTCAAATCCTAGTTTGACTTGAGACTTCACCAAATCTGTGTTACAATACTCGATGGATGGGATGGTGTGGGGATGCTTCTGGAAAGTTACAGACGGGGTGTGAACGACCGGTCAGATTTCTAAACCCAGGCCAATCCCCCCTAGGAGCGTTATTCCAAGATACCGTCCAGACATTTTCTTTATTCTCTGCAGTGTTCTTCCCATGACAACAGCGTCCCAGCCATCATGTTCCTGGTCCCGGGCTCTGTGCAGGGCAGAGCTACATTATGCACCGCCTCGCAGAAGGATTTTCTTCACCTTTGACGTACTCAAACGATATTATTTTTAATAAGCGTTTACGGAGGCCCTGCTGTCATGGGTTGGTGTGGACAACACAAATGGGCTATAAAACCCTTTAACGCTCCCCTGCAAATCTCATCTGCTGTTGCCTACTGGCTCATCTTTTCCCCAAAGGAAGAAGTCTATCCATCAAGTTGCAGAGCCAGCTGAAGGCCCAGGAAGCGAGGGAAGCAGCCAATTTCGTGGAGACAAAATGAGGGTCTTCTGATGGTGAGGGGCTTCCCGAGAGCAGCGCCTCATTTCGGCCCCAGAGGTTTTGAGTTCATCTTCTGTAGTCAATATCAAGATCTCTTCTGCTTGGTGGGGCCTTTTATATCGTCTGTCTTTAGAGCAGGCTGAATTGAACGTGCAGTGCTGGAGGAAATGGCGCTACTTAGCGTTTATAGCAGAATTGCTGGGGGTTCATATTGACA